>DWPQ01000934.1:0-13867 GCA_018251795.1 Perichares adela | reverse complement strand
GTGTGTGTGTGAATGCTAGAGTATGTTTGTTATTACAAATGCATGGAAGAAGTCATTTTATAACTACAAGGAGGTTTTCAGTCTCATCATAGGTAAATTTAGTCAAAGTTAGACTGACTATTTTTTTCAAGTTATATGAATTAAGGTGATAAATCTGTATCATTTTAGAAATTTTATTATATATAAAAGTGCCTAGAAAGCAGGGGAATCTTTGAGAAAAGGCCGTTCTAAATTTTTCTATGTCATATACTTTATCCGCCCTGCGCTTGGATGGCACAGTTACGGCAGATACGTTTTCAGGGATGCACTTGTGCTGGTTCAAAATTATTTTCAATATGAAAAGTTTTCGGACAGACAGTACCCCACATTCTTCATACAATAATTTTGTCGGGTGAGTGAAAGGTAGGAAATTACTGACTTTTAGAATAGCTCGTTGTGCTCGTTCCAACGGTAGCAGATGCATTTTAGCTGCTCCACCCCAAGTGTCAATACAATATGTGATAATAGATTGACAAAGCGCGTAATAAACAGTTTTAAGGATATTTTTGTCCACTACATGTCTAATTTTTTTGAAGAGAGCCATAAGTTTTCGACATCTAGAAGTGACAGTGTTGATGTGATCTTTAAATTTTAACTGAGAGTCTAAAATAATTCCTAAATATCTAGCTGTGTTTACTCTTTCCAATTTATAGCAGTCACATTTATTTTCTATACAGAGTTGATTGTTATCAGAAGTGTGTGCTAGAATACTGTATGAATGCAGGTTAGGTGGTTGACGGTTGGATAATATTGTGAATGTTAATACTTTAGACTTGTTAACATTGAGACTTAGTAGGTTATCTCGTAGCCATTTTGTTACCGTGTTAAACCCTTTTTGAGCATAGGAATAAACTTCGTCCCAACTCCCTCCGTGGAATATAAGAGCTGTATCATCCGCAAAGGCAAAAATTTTTCCATTTTTAAGTTTTAAATCACACAGCTCATTAATATATACCAAAAAGAGAGTTGGGCCAAGAATACTGCCTTGAGGTACCCCACAGTTAACAGTTTCTGGGTCACTTATTACATTACCCACCTTAACACATTGCGTACGATTTGACAAATAATCTTTAAAAATTTCAAGCTGTATGCCTCGGACTCCTAGCGCCTCCAGCTTTAGCAGAAGCAGAGAATTTGACACCGTATCAAAAGCCTTCTCAAGATCTAACAGGATTGCCATACACTTTTGATCAGCATCCATTCTCCTGACGATATAATCTGTCAAATTTCCAACAGCGTCCGAAGTAGACTTATTTTTTCTAAATCCATACTGGTTTTCTGAAAGAAGTTTATTTACTTCAAGGTAATTTGTAAGTCTTTTATTAAGCAAGTATAGGTCGTCACCTTGTCCGTTATCTCCGCTGATGATGCCGAGCACGAAGTACTGCTCCGTGTCGAGCGACAGCACCTGCGCGGGCTCGTTGAGCACGCGACCGTCGTAGAACGCGCGGTTGGGGTAGTCCGCGATGTGCGGGTGCATGCGGTACTGCCGGTCCAACAGGATGGGCCCGCCCTCGCTCCACGCCTCCGCGCACGACGACAGCCGATAGAACAGACTCTCGCCCAAGCCGTGTTGCCTTGCTCGCTTCGTAATAAAAGAGACAACTTTGAGTCGCACAGGACTGACATTAGACAATGGAAGTTACATATGGTTATATATCGCCACGAAAGTAAATGACGATTGGTTATTAAGGGTGACCAAGTTTGTCGCCGGGTGGTTTACATTAAACATAAACGTGAAAAAGACCTATGGGTGTGTATGTTGGAGTTTACGCACTGTGCGAGTTTCAACCAATGTCGCGGTTTAGAGGGGTCTGGGCAAGTACCACATAACACTACAGACAAACCATGCACCATGCGTCTTTGACGTGCACCATGTTGTAGTACCTGGGAGCAGATGAAGCCGGGCAGTTGCTGCGGGTCGCCGACGAGCGCCAGCCGCGTCACGCCCAACGTGAGCGGCACCAGCGTCTCCGGCTCGATGGCCTGTCCCGCCTCGTCCACCACGCACAAAGCGATTCGCCCCGCCAGACTGACAAATCATATGTCATTTAATCGTCTTTAGTATCCCTATTGTATATGATTCTTATTCAAAATGAAAGTCTTTCGAGTTGCGTGCTGTTCAGAAAATTAAGCGATTTATAATATCTTAAATTTTTTAAACTATACTTTTATCGTTATCGTCCGTAAACGGCTACATTGACCACGTAATGATAAAATGCATTGTCAGAAGCGTTGCCAGAAGGAAGCGACTTTATTAGTCGGAAGCATTGCCGGAAGGAAGCGACTTTATAGACGCATGCGGCCGTCGATGCGTCGTACTGAATATAGATAGAGTATTACCGGAGCGAGCAGGGACACACGGTACATGCAAAAGATTTAGCTTGTAATAGTTTACCTGCGCATTTTATGCGAGTGTGCGCTGGCGAGCGTGGTGAGCACGACGTCGGCACACTCCAGCACGCGGCGCTCCGCCTGCGCCAGCTGTTCGGGCCCGCACCCCGCACTGCCTCCACCAAAACCGCTGCGAAACTGATCAACAACTGGTTATCCAATTTTCCCTTTGTTCTTTATTTAATTCTGCGACTACGTAGCTGGTCATTTATTTTACTTAACCATAAAAACCTGAACATTGTGTGTAATGTTATCTGAACCATTACCATTGCTATCTTTTTGGATATCTCAGCCATTCGGTTTTGGCAGTACGCCTTACGGGCATCGTCGTCAGTGGACGTCGCCTTTGTCTGCCACATATTTCTTTTCGCTTCTAAGAGGGAGATCTGAAAAAAACATCAATTTTTTATGAAGCAGAAATTTGGACGAGATTGTCTATTTTATAAACATCAGTTGCGAAACAGATACCATAAGAAAAAAAAAATCCGTAAAATATGTACACAAAAACTTCTGATCGACGCCGTATGATTCGACACCTAACAAACAGCACAGCCCGATCATTTCTTTAATACCTTTGAATAACGCATTGATATAAGCATCCACATTCGTACTCATCGATGCGGAGCTTATGCGTATGCGAATACGACCGCTGTGCACATTTTCTTTCAATATCTAATGCGCTGGATTAAGACATTGTGAGAAAACTATCAACTTCAAGTAGAGTAAATCCAATGTATTATTTTATAGATGAATGGAATGGACTTACCTCGGCGGAGAGGGCAGTGGGTTGCAGGGCGGGGTCGGGCTGCAGACGCACCGCGTCGCGCTGAGCCAGCTTCAGCGAGCTGATGTCACGCGCACGTGGGTGCATGGCCTCCGCGCGCCCCACTCGGACCAATTTGAGTCGTTCCGCTGTGCAATATATCAACACTATAATGTTCATACAGTTACACCAGTACACTAGATAGTCTTTAATAAGTTTATAGCATGAAACGCGTTCATAGTAACCGGAATGTATATGGAATATTTGAAACCCACACACACACCCCTTACCTCATACACAAATTTTAAATAATGTCAAAAGGAGGTCGATTATTTCGATCTATCTTTAACAAATAATTGTGTCTAAGAATACAAATATTTGTCATTCTAGAAATGTGTTTAGGATTTCTTTGCGTCGACTCGTACACCTGAAAGAAAGGGTACTTACGTTGTGGTAGTGATTGCCGAATATCGAGCAGTCTGATGACCAGTTCGTCGACTGCGGCGTTGCTTGTGGCACATAATAATATTTTTCCTCGATTCTTCTGCTTCTTGCCGGCTGAGTCGTAGAAGTACTCCATAACTATAGCGCAAATAACCCTCGATTTGCCTGAAATTACAAATCGGTATCGATATAATGCATTATTTCTTATTCTTTCTTCGGGGTTTTTTTCGTAGTATGTGTACGCGCACGTACATGCGTGCAAATATAATTTTCAGTACTTGTTCATTCAAAAATGTCTTTAAAATGTGAGTGTTTTTTTATGTATTGTGTTTATACAATAATAAATACGTGGTAATAAAGTCCGTTCGTACCAGTTCCAGGCGGTCCCTGTATCATATGAATACGCGGCCGCTCTCCTTGTGCCGCCGACACTGCACACATCACTGCCATCCTCTGACTATCGTTAAGGGGCTGCGACCACTAAAATTATAATATTTAATCTCATTTCACTTATAGCTCTAAAGTGTTCTAAACATTAAATGATATCTAAAACTTAAAACTATTAACAGTGGACAAATATTAATAGCGAACAATACGATAATATACTTAGAAAACATATTTGAATATACTTTGAGAACAAGTTATATGCCTACCGAAGTATCACGATGATACGCGGTAGTTGGACAATTTTCTGGGTTAAAATTTCCTTTGTATTTTTCACGATCAAGAACTCACCAAGGCTGCTTGTACGATAATTATAGAGAATATATCTTGATGTAATACACTAATAGCAACTCAGAATATTTAATTCATAAGCGTGCAAATACCAAAATATATGATACGCCATACCTCTGATTCCATGCTGCAACTGCGATCAGCTTCATCCAGTATGAAGTGCTTAGGTTCTGGATTAAGTATGATCTCTATAAGGGGCGACCTAGATAAATGCTCCATAGCTTCAAACAATCTTAAATCTTTGTTGATATAAGCCAACCTCCGCCCGTACAAAAGTGAGCCGCGTTGCAGGGTCCTAATTTTGTCGGTAAACAATGTCTGAAGAGATATGCTATAAAACGAGTGAATGTTGTCTGAAATTAAAATTATTCAATTAATAAAAATCTATACTAATATTATTCTCTTCATAACAAATAACATTCGGTTGTGTTTATTTGAATTGAATAGGCTCCGAAACTACTGGATCGATTTGAGAAAATCTTTTACCATTAGAAGCCGACAATATCCGTGATGAAGATAGGCTACCTTTTACCGCGGAAAAATGCTTCATCTTTCCTACGGGAAAACGGGTAATAGTTACAAATAATTTACATACAACGATAGGTGACTTGCTACATGAGGAACAACAGGCCTTCGAATAACCGATCGTCGCTACACTTAAAAGGGAGTGAGCTAGTCGTTAATATCTTCGTAAATAATGCGGCTTGACATAGAAAAACAAAAAAATATATGGCAACCAATGCTAGCATTGCAATAAAATGCTTAAATACCTAATGTACTTCTTTAGCACTGGAAAATTTTATTTATTAATGGCAATTATTTTCATGCAAGTTGCCGTAGTTCTTTAGCACTGGAAAATGTAGTAGAATAATTGCAATTATTTTTTATGCAAATCGCCGTACTTTTTTAGTAGTGGAAAATTTTGTAGAGTAATGGCAATTTTTTTTATGCAAATTGCCAGCAAACGAGCAGACGTGCTACCTGATGGTGAGCTGTCAACGTCGTCCATGAACGTCTGCTACGAGATGATGACGTCACTAGCATAACTGACCCATTACCGGCCAAGAACGAGATTAAGATCTGTTTATTGTTTTAGCAAAAATATTTATAACGGGTGACGTAACCTAACACGTATAGCTTTGAATAAATATATGAAAACGTATTAATTTAAAACGTGACGGGTGTAATTAATGTTGAATGTTAAAGCGGAATATTGAAAGGAAATGGCATTCAAATTAGTTTGTTTGAAGAGCAGTCCTATCATTTGAAATAAACAGTATGCAATTATATGTAAAATTCCCGTAAAGTTTGAATCGAACTTGCGTGAGTTGGGGTGATGATTTAAATACTTTATTTATTTTATTTTAAATTTGAAATAACCCCTAAAATCAAAATTCACTGGCACAATTCATCAATAGTGGAAAGCTGATTAGGAATTAATCTAGTTTGACAGACAACAACATTTTACTGATTTTATAAACGGATGTTTTTTTCATCATCAGCAATAATTCGATAGATGAAAATCGGAACAAAGGCCGATAAGTTTGTGTTTGATGCGATAGTGGCGTGAGGACGATATGATTATATGTTGGAATGCTTTTATAAATAAATCGGCAATGAGGACTCACGCAACCATCGATGATATCTCCTCCTCAATCTAATTTATCAAGTTATGAGTGTTTTACACATTAGTTATAGCCTTCGTTGAAAAAAATCGATGTTAAAAAAAACTTACTCGGGGGCGAGGGCAGGCATCTTACATATTGCACAAAGAAAAATCTAAAGATTTTTCCCTCTTGATCAAATTGTATCATTAACATTTCACCTTCTCTGGGAATTGTATGTGCTTGTACTGTAGGCACCGAAACTGAAAATATGTACATATTATAGGCAACATAAGGAAGAAACAAAAGGTTTTAAGGTTTAAGTAAAGAAGTCGGATTCAACAGCATAGTATCGAAAGTATATCGCTCAGATGTGTCTAGACATACAGGGCGAGGAAGTGCTTCGTAATAAAAATAATAAATAAGCGAAAAATAAGCTAAGTCAGCAGTTAACGTTCAACTGCTGTTCAACGGTTTCTCAAACGGGAGGTCGTGCTTTCGATTCCGGCGCGCACCAATAATTTTCTTAAATTATGTGCGTATTAGAAATTATTACTTGCTTCACGGTGAAGGAAAACATTGTGAGAAAACCTGCACACCTGAGCGTTCATCATAATGGTCTGTGAAGATGTGTGAAGTCTGTCAACCAGCACTTGGCCAGCGTGGTGGACTATGGTCTTAAGCCCTCTCAGTGTGCGAGGAGACCCGAGCCCAGCAGTGGGATAATTTTGGGTTGTTGTTGTAAATAAGCATACATAAATAAGACATCACAATCACCCACGGTCTGTTAGCAAACATCTATCCGTCACATATGTCGGCCCCGGTCGCCAATTGAACCTAGTAAGCAAGTAGAACGAAGTATAGCTAAGCATTATCTTGTGTCGATTGTCAAAATATTATATAATCGCCGGAGTAATCACACAGCGCCTAACAATTACCTTAGCAAGTTGCGGAACCCAGAAAAAGCTTAATATGTGTAAGTTATTTATTGTGGTAATGTTTAGTAGAAAACATTGACGTTTAACCTACAAACTTACCATTGACGTTTATATTAATCAACTCTGGGCCGTGTCTTTGCGGTGGAACCAGTGGCAGCGACTCGATTCTCATCGGCAAATAGGTATTCTCGTTGCGAGTTTTAAAATGCCCTTGAGATAAACATTCCCAAATTTCCATCAGTAGTAGATCACCTATTAACCTTTTAGTAAAATTATTTATTACTTTACATTACTTTACTATTACCCAAAAGTGATATATACTATCGATACTTTAGATGTAAATAATTTGTGGAATACGGAAACGTATTAAATCATCTTACTTAACTATTATAAATACTTACCCAACATATTGAGCGTGACTGTTAAAAGAATGAAGTATAGCCATAGGAGTATTATTGTGCTCCAAGATGGGTGGCGGTACATTAAATTTACTCTGTTCCTCTAGCCATTGTGGGTTCCACCGAAGAATTCTCATCAATGTATGTTTTTGTAGTGAAAACACCGGGATATTGTGGTGCGCTGGTAGTAACGTATCCTTGACACTACTAGTTTTTTTCATTTTATTTCCTTGTTCAATTTCAAACTCTAGAATTTGTGGTTGGACTTCAGAGAATGTGACTCTTTTATCAGATTTTCTTTTAGGTTCCTTATTTTCCTTCATGGGTTTAAGGATTGTTTTAATGGAAGACTTTAGTACCGGCTTGGTTTTCGGTACCGGTATTTGGTTATTATGCTGTAGTTTTGTACTGGAAGAGGTTTCTTTCTGATTGGAAGATGATGTGCTACTATCACTACAACTTTTTATTTCGTTTATTTTAGATTCTTGTAACGATTTGTGTTCTTTTTGGTTAAATTGCAAATTGTCAGAATTGGGTTTTTCAGTTTGATTATTCAATATCAGGTTATCAATTTTCTCTTTATTTGTTGCTGCAGAATCCTTTTTTTTCTCGATTTCCTTGGTGTGATTATCGGAATATCTCCTGGGTATTGCTGTATGAGAAGTATCAGTTAGCACTCTTGGTGTTGAATCAGCAGATAACGTTCTATTTTTGCTATGTACAGCTTTTGACTCACTGCTTTTTTTACTGGTCTTATTTGGTTGTTCTTTACCTCTGCCAGTCAAAGTTTGAGTTTTTGTTTCATTCTCTTGTACAGGTTTGACTTTGTCCTGCTTAATACTGTTACAATTAGATGGCGCTGTATGTGTCGAATCAGCAGATGAAGTTTTATCTTTGCTATGTACAGATTTGGATTCTATGTATTTTTTTTGGTGTTCCTTACGTTTTCCCGGCAATAGCGTCTGATCTTTTGATTCATTATTTGGCAAAGATTTCGTTGCGCTTATATTTTCCTGTTCTTTATCATGTGTCAATGAATCTTTCTTGGTGTCTTTGGGATTTTTTTCAACTTTTCTTTTACTCGTTGTCTTAGTTGTTAATTGATTTGAATCAATTAGAAAAGCGCCTCTGTTCATAGGTGTTACTTTGGCGTTTACCTTTAATGTATTAGTATTGCATTCTTCATTCCTTACGGAATTAGAATTACCTAAGTGCTCACCTTCGCCTTTGTCTTTTACGGCAAGGTATCTTAACTTTTTTTTACGCTCTTCCTTTTGGCTGTTTGTTATTTGTATTTTAGATGAAGATGATTTTGCTTTATTATAATCGTTATTCTTCTTAATTTTACCTAAAATATATAAAAAATATAAGATATACAAGTACACTGAAACACGTTTATATCGGCAAAATGTCAAGACAAAACATTACCTTTATGGGTATAGATAGACTTTTTATTAGGTGGAGATTTGTGGTCCGTGATTTGTATAATAGATTTGTGTAATACTTTTGTGTTAGCGCCACATTCAATTTTATGTTTTATTTCTGTGATTTTTTTATTAGAATCATTGCATACATTTATTATGTTATTTATCTTATCGCTCGTTTCTACAGTTTTATTATTAGATGTACCATCAAACATGTTTACAGGTGTAGATTTTATGGGTAACAAGTGTTGAACTATCTTACTTATTTCTGATACTTCGTTGCAAGTATTTGTCAACTCGGGTATTATATTATTTTCAGTGTTTTTATTTAATACATAGATTGGGTCTCCAGTTATATTTGTAGATGTGCTATCAAGCATATTTATAGGAATTAATGTAGGTAAAGGATCAATTTGATTACTTCCTTCAGTTATATGATTGCAGGTATTTGTTAATTCTGACACTAGATTGTTATTGTCACCTGGTTCTGTAGATGTCTTTGGAATATCAGTAAGAATATTTACAGGTTGAGGTAATATGGTGATTAAGTCATCTTCATATTCTTCTTCATCTGATTCATTCTTGCTTTCAATTTCACGTTTGATCATTATGATATCATCATCTAATTGACTATATGAGCTATCATGCTGATAAGAATCTTCAGATTTTCTGAGTTCAGTAAAAGATGTGAAGGATTTTCGAGGCGAATTTTGTGATAATCTCATATACCACTGTTCCGAATCACTGTCACTGTCTATTATTTGTACCTCATCATCAAAACATTCTTGTTTTATATTAAATGCTTCATACTGTTCATCTTCATTTTCCTCTTTAATGATGGGTTCCTCCTTAAGATCTTCAAAGTTAAAATTATATTTAAGTTTTTTATTTGTAATACCAGAATTATTGCCATTTTCGTTAGAGTTATGCAATAAGTTCTTTATATTAGAACTGTTATTGCTTTCATTCGGACTCTGCGGTCCTGTATTAGACTTACGTTTTAGTGATAGCTTTGAAGTGGTTTTTGATATTCCTGGCAGTGACGAATTTAGTTCAGCTGAAATACCATGAAGCTCATTTTCATTTTGAAATTGTATTCTATCTATAATTGAGGAGTTATTTGTTGCTTTCACAAGTTTAAAAACAAATTTTTCAGCATCATTTACTTTTGCTAGTGCTGCACCTTCTGTCCACCCTAAGCCAATTATATCATTATTAGACAATGAGAATGGCGTATTCGGCGGTATTTTTGTCAATCCAACAAATATTCCATTAGCACTCTGAAACAACATACATATCAATTTGTGGCATACAAATAAAAAGTAAAAATTGAATACTAGAAATGTTTTATTTGTGATTGATTGATAGTATATAGTATAGAGCCTGAGAAAGAACATAGGCAATTTATTATTTAATTTCATTCATATAAAAATTATAGCTTGCATATTGCTATACATATTGTTAGTGTTATAAATAAATTTAAATAAATAAATTTAATATTATTTGAAATGTTAAAAAGTAAATGACATAGATGGCATTATTATTGAAAAAGGAATATAGATAGAAGGGGAATAAATGGTGGATGAACAATTATAGTATATTTTAACTAGGTGACCCCGCAAATGTTGTTTTTCCATATAATTTATTATATACCCGTGCAGGTGAGAACAACCTACAAGTGTCCAGCCGCATGATTCTTTAAATTGGCATAACTTTTTAATTTAAGTCAAGTGCATTGTTTATACTATTATTATAAAGAAGAAAGATTAGTTTGTTTGTTTGTATATTTGTACCAAATACTATCTCTATTGGACCAATTTTAATGAAATTGGGAATAGAGATAGTATAGAGCCTGAGAAAGATCATAGGCAATTTATTAAAAACAATGTTTGCGGGATCAGCTAGTTATTTGAAAATGCATCCTAACAGTATGTTCCAGTATTCCAAAACATGTTTGTAGAGTATTAAACTGAATTGACCTCTTTATAAGTTTCGAACTCATAATTTACAGAAGTGAATCTGATGTGTAAGTATACTTAAATCTGTAGATATATAAGTACACATTAAACATGACCAGGCATTTCCTTTTTAACATGTCATGAAGTCTACAAAAACATTAAACATCTAACATTTCAGAACAAAAGTGTCGCAACCTGTAAACCTTGTTGCCTTGTTATTTTGGGGTATTATGTCCATACCACTTTATTAAAGCAGGTTTAGTTAAGAAAAAAATATAAACAGGCATTCCTCCAGACAGCAAAATATTGAATAGTTATACAGATTACAAAATTTGTCAAATTTTTTATTACAATAGTCTATCCTGGGACGAAAATAATCTCCAAAAGCTGCAGTTACCCATTGCTAAGTATGAATTAAATACTAATTCATCAGTTCTTGTATGACTAACTTGTACATCATTTATTGTATTCTGGAAAGCTGATTTGTCATGGCTAAGAAGAAAATGACACAGATATCAATTACAGTATTATTTCTTAATCCAGTTGGACTAATTACTGAGTTAGTTATTTTAAAGTGTTTTTGTCATCATCATCATCAATTATCAATACTATAAGTAACCCTTGTCAATGAGATGAGCATGAATATGTAACTTAGACATTTCCATAGACAAATTAACTTTCTGATTTTATTGTAGAATTGTATGTTATGCCCCATGAAATATTTTTTCAATACCAAAATGGTATCAAGAGATGAAGATATTTTGTTTGTACATACTTATATTCTTTTAATAGAAAATAAATTATTGTAGACACACCTAACAGTTTTGTTATTTAATATATTGCTATTTTTTTTCATATGCTCTGTGGGTTTTGTTTATAAATATTTCTTATTGCTTCTCTTTTGGAGCACAAAAATTTATTTGAAGATTTTGTTTAATATGGCTTTACCCCAGCATAATGTAGGTCAACCTGTGAAAGATCCTATATTTCTAGCAGCTAAGCTTTAGTAATTGCTATTGGTGGTGAGTATGTGGAATTAACAAGTTATAAGAAATAAAGAAATAAAACAGTTGAGAACAAATGTATTAAGTCATGTAAAATCACACTTATTGCAGAAAGTTAAGTTATCATAAACAGCTAACATTTGAGTACAAACTTCTTTCATGTTTGCACTGCTACAGATTTGTTGAATGTAGTGAGGTTAGTGCTTAGCTTTACCCAGAGTCTGACAACAATAATACGACAGATGCATTATCTTATATTACATAAAACTTACTTTTAAATCTTCAATTAAAACTTCGTCCTTTTTCACAGTAATGATACAATGTTTACGAGATATGTTCAAGCTTGCAAGTATTATCGTGTTCTGAGTGCCTCTTCCTATGGTGACTTCATCGCCTTCCGTAAATTCATATACCTCGTCCCCATAAGTTTGCCGACAAAGTTTCCATTTGGCCATTGTGATAAGCCTATGTAAAGTTGAAGCTTAATGTTGGGAATAAAAACAATGAAATATGAACTCATAAAATTACGTCAGATGTAAAGTTATACATACGCTTAGTCCATAGCAATTATGGTTTTAATATTTTATGCTTCTGAAGAGTAAAACCCTTCAACAAAACCAAAGATTTGACGTTCAAACTAAACAACACATTTCAAATGATCTTTGAATTACGTTACTTCAATGACATTGATCACAATAGGTATATTTGAGAGGCATGCGAAACTGACAATGTCACCAGCTGTCACAGACTTAGTTGCGAATGAAACTTGACAATGACAGCTTTGTAACATAGATTAATTATACTACTTTAAATGTATGTATGTGTGTTTACAAAGCTTGAAGATTGTGGCGTAAGTAATATGACCTTATGATCGTAAAAAACATTTTTTCACTTCAGGTTTTTTATGAATGACGATTTCATGTAAAAAAATTACATGTTAAAAAATAAATTTCTGACTATAAATCATTGTTATTGGACATAAATATTCTTTAATTGTGGGTTTATACTAGCTTTTCCTTTCGACTTTATCAAAAATAAAATAATTTGTTATATTTTGTGAACACTAAGCTCGATCTACCCCAGTATTTCATTGTATCGTACAAAATATGTAGGCATTTCCGCTTAAATGAGGGTTTCTGCAAAAGAATCAGTTTATGATAAATAAAAAAATGCTATCGTTTTTATGTTGTTCTACTATTTCAAGATGACACAAAAAAGCTTAATAACGATGAAAATATTATTGATTTTCCCTTGCAAAAGATATCCATCACTCTATTGGTCCCTCTGCCTGTCTGTCTGTTTATTCCGGGTAATCAATCACTGGAAGATAGCTGATGTAATAAGGAGAAACTTAAGCTGCTTTTTATTTTATGAATCCCGCGGGATTCGGATTTTCGCAGGAAAATTTTTGCGACCCATTGATTTTCCACGCGAGCAAGGCACAGCTAGTAAGAAATATAAGTTAAGTTTGTTTATATAGCTTTACCATTTCTTTTACCCTAAGCTCGTACAATCCTCCACTTACATGATATAACGGAAAAAAGTGAAATGTAATAAGTAAAAAATTATAATAATTGTGAGGGCTGTAGGTAGATACTGTTTGTAGACGTAAAATCCATCTTCACATTGTTATATTTCTCCCAGGCCTGGTTGTCTAGAAGGAATCTCTCTACGAGAGTATTTACTACATCTGTATCCTAATAAGATTTAACGATGCCTTCCTTTTTGAGGAAATGTCTAACACTAATTTTAAAACAGTTGAGTGGTATAAAGTGTTACAAAGAAACTTGACATAAAAGCGTTTCGATCAACAGGTCAAAAAGTTCTTTAGCATTAATGATTGCTATTGCTTCAAGATTTTACTTAGTTCTCTAGAGAATAGGCATGTAGTAGAGCCTAAACCAATGCTACAGTGTAAATTGAATAGTTATTTCAGTTATTATACATATACTAGCTGTGCCTGCGACTTCACTCGCGTAAAAAGCTCACAGCCGGCGAGATTTTTAACATTAATGTCATATTTAAGTCAATCGACACAAAATCGTAATGCACTACTGCCTCTACCCCTCTCAAAGTATTGCATTATCTTTTAGTAAAAACCGTACAAAAATCCGTTCAGTAGATTTTGAGAAAAAGGGGCTTATACATGAGGAGACTTTGTTTTAT
>DWPQ01000933.1:0-13870 GCA_018251795.1 Perichares adela | reverse complement strand
ATGATGTAGCACCAAAAAATAAATACAACCCCCACTTTTCACCTTTCTATCACCAACGCCTATTTTATTACACCAACTTTTATAAAGCGAAACAACGTGTGGCATTAGCAGTGGCATAGCATTAAATAATACAACAGTGTATTAGAATGTTTTTATTAACAAAATTACAGATAAAATATGTAATTGTTTAAATTAACTTAACTAATATCTCAGACAACATGTTCATATTCACAATTAAACTCATGTATGTAGTTTTATGGTGGTTTATTAAATATAAGTATGACGGCGATAACGCAATTCGAATATCTTTAATTAGTAGTTCAATACCCTCTGAGTGTGACCTGATCAGTATTAGGGTGTTACTAGACCAATCGATCGACGTTGATCGAAGTCGATCGACTGGTCTGGTAGGTTTAATTGTTCGACGGATACCGTTCGTCTAAACAATCGATCGATTGCGTCGGTCGACGTCGATCAATACCGTTCGACATCGACTAATTCATTTTACCGTCGCGGCGTCGATCGACAATTGATCCATTGGTGTGGCAGAAAGTATCGATTGATGTCGACTAATCGATGCTACCGTCGATTGACGATCGATCGATTGGTGTAGTAACACCCTTTTGCTATGACTATTAGGTATTAATAATAGAATTTTAAAACCCCTGGTTTAATTAATCCAGACATAAATACGATTATTGAAACAAAATACAGCTATCATACTCAGACCAGCTTGCAAGCTTGATAGCTTATGTTCTGTGAATACCATTGTATAATATGAAACCAGGTTGATGGGTTCTTTCATGCGGGAAAATCACCCATATATATACAATACATCCTACTTTATAAAGTAACAACTTTTCAACTTGCGTTAAGATTTTCATGGCATAAGTAAGTATAGCCTCTAGAATTACATGGGCAACTTGCACCTAGTAAAAGTCCTTTGTCCGTAAAAGGCGTAAGCCAACGAACGTTGCATGGAATTTATTTTAAAGAAACCTATATTAGAAGATAAATTCCCTTGCTGAGTCGCTGACCTATAATAATCTAACAACAATACCAGAAATGTAATAATATACAAAATATGCTTTTTAGTATGTACCTATACAATAAATATACAGATCTATAAATGGCACTACTGCTCTCAGAAATAGTATTAAAACGGAGACACTCAATAGATGAGTTGTTTCAAAATAACGAATCCCGTCAGGTCTATGTACGCTGTCCTCAAAATTATTGAAATGAAACAGATTAAACTATGAATGAAAATTCAAAAATGGAATTAAGTAAACATTTGAAAATTAAGCAAAAAAACCATCTTGGCTGTAAGTCAATGTCACAGGTGTTGTTTGTTAGATGCCATTTTAATTAATTACATTTGTCATGTTTAGTTTGTGAAGGTTAATCACTCAAGTGACAGTGAAAGTAGTTGTTGATTGTCAATTGTTAAAAGTAACTGAATAGATAAAGATGGTGTAATGAGAATCTAATAAATAAAACCGTATTATCGGTACTTTGTCCTATAGGTAGGTATTCATAGATTTTAATGGACTAGGGTAGTAATACATAAACCTGGCCCGGATTATTCTAAAACATTGCGCTTGTTCACAGCCTTTTTAATTAATTTGTTTGCTATGAATGTGAACAAAATAATGAGTTTGATGTTATTAAAGCGCCAAAATTTACGTTTTGTCCGCCTACTTATAGGTAGATAGGTATGTTGATTTCACTTGTATGTAAACTGCACTGAAGCGATTTGGCGAACTTACCTCTACGCTTATAAAGTCTACGTAAAATTTTCAAATAGTATCAACTTAATGTGTTTTTGCGTACAAAGGATAAGGCGGAGCACCAAATAAACGACGTCCGTGACATCAAATTAAAAAGAAGGCGGCCAAGAAGACCGCGGTATACCTGCTTATTAATTGCTTATTTATAAATCATCACACGTAATGCCTATCCATTCATAGATGTGACACATGAAATAGATAGAAATTAAAATAAATAACTTACAAACATCATCTTGGCAAAAAATATTTAAAACATTATTCTTCATTAAAATCATGATTTTAGTTTAATCCACACATACATCGCTAGCAAAAAGCCTCTAGAATACAACTCGTATTAATATTAAACCTAATATAATTTTAAAATATCGGATTATCAGCTAAGGATAAAATTAATCAATACTTTACAGGTTCTATTGAACTAACTATTACATCAACTTATGTGATGTTTAGACATTGAAATTTCGCAATACAAAATCTTACCGTATTCCAAGTAAAGAATAACAGTTTAAAACTAAATTGTGTTACACCAGTTTGTACATAGAAACTATTTTAATGTACATTTTTGATCACGTTTAGATGACTTTGATTTTATTATACTGTCCTATTAAATACATTTTTTTTGCATAAATGCCTAAACTTTGTATGTTTAGTGTGGCTTTAACATCTACTCTGTCTTGTAATAAAATAAAATTACCCTATAATTATCACATTGCACTGGCTGTAGATTCACAGAATCGCCAATTAAATCAATACTTAGCGTTTTGTACTTCGCTTGCCTTCGGTTTTTCGAGACTTTTCAACAAAATTCTCACAATACAACTTACTCATTGCCTTCAATTTCAAAGACAAGGAAATTCGGCAATCATTAATATATAGGTATTTATAGTACAAGTACCTCAATAAAATATAATATATTGCCGTCATTTTAAAACCGATGTAACATAAACACTCGGCTTACAAACATCGTTTCCCGCGCTTTGAAATCGTCTCTTGTGTATTAATTCTCACTGTTATATAAAACACAACACTATTACAATTTCACTTCAATATTTCCTGAATTGACTGAATGACTGACTGCAGCCTCAACCTCCTGCTGCTTCTTCGGATCTTGTGCGGAGGTGTTCCACCACTGCTCGTCTCCAGACGCCCACGCTACGAATACTAGATTGGTTACGACAAAGACTGCCAAGGTAATCCAAAAGACCAACCGCCACTGCACTAGGGTGCTCTGGAAATAAAAACAAATATTATAAAAGATAATTAAAAAACTAAAGTCGCGCAATGGCTACATTCTTTTGTTTCATCTAAATTTTGTAGTTAGTAAATTGATGATATCTCAGAATATTTTTTTGCTAATAAATCGATAAACAAGCAGACAGGTCCCCTGATAATCACCGTCGTTCAGAGGCAGTCACACCACCAAAACTAAAACTGACGATGACAGCCAGGGTATCCGATTAAACGTCAACTTCATTTGTCATGTCAAAACCTACATCAAAACAAGACTTACATCAGGCGTGAGTAGTCCCACCAAGTAGGGCGCAATGATGCCAGTTATGGCGCCAATTCCGTTAACGATGGCCATGATGGTCCCAGCGTAGTTATTACTCAGATCCAGGGCGTTGACCTTCATTCCAGGGTAGAAAGCACCCATCAATCCCATGGATGCTGTGAAGAGGATTACGACGGTTTCCGTGTTGCATCCGGAATAGGAGGCCAGGATCATGCAGATGCCGGGACCGATTGAAGCTGTAGACAATAATTAAGGAAACTATAAGATAATTGATGATAACTTTTTGGTGGTCCAATGAGTTTTAACTGATAAGTTTCTGATGGACATTTTGCTGTTAGCTCTAGCGGCCTTTACAGCTTCACGCAGACACAATTGAAAGAAGAGTTTCGTCAAATAGTACACTCTTTAGGACATAGTCCACCAGTACACCACCGCCCAAGTGCGAATTGATGCTTATGACATTCTCAAAAATCGCAGATGATAGAACTGTTTTTTGGGTTAAGAGAAAACTAACGCCAGAGGATACGGGGTTTTTGGATTTCAGTTACTATTGTTTTGAGCGATATACCTAAATAATGGAAATGTATTGATTAACACAAGAATTAAACCGATTGGCTTGGAATAGAAGTTTGGCGTAACAATCCCTTGGACATGGAACTCTGACGTGGGACTCAATGACTCAATAAATTTTCAAGAACATGGCGAGAGTGAATTCTATATTCCATTTTCTTCTAATTCTCACTGTCTGTCCTTCATCAAGTAATCATTAATTTGTAATACTTTCCAAGAATATACCTAAATGAGTTCAAGAAATCCAGATGCCCCGTATACTCCGATGTTCATACCACATGATATAACGTTTATACCAGACACACAGGTACCGATTGTCGCAGTTACAACAAGGAACGAAATCGACTTTCATCCTGTAAGTGCAGTGCTAAGTGTCGAGGCTTATTAACCTTGATACGTCATTTAGTTCGTTAGTAATTCTGCCGGAACACATCACACCAGTACACTAGTTAGGTATTATGACACGCTTTCCCGGACTAGACTATTAGTATTCTCTGTTCGCTTGCACGTAGGTCGTAATCCATGCTGCAACCACGTGCTGCACTCACTAAATTGTGTACATATATTTTGCATTTCAATTTATTGCCATAAACGTTACCGGTTAAGATGTATGCAGATTTGATCTCCGACACTGCATCCTCAACAGATCGAAACTTTCACGGTTGTTAAAAACCATAACACTATATGTATCTTCGCCCTTTAACTGAAAAACTATTTCTGGGGTATTCATTTTAAAACTCCTAGATCCAATATGCTGCGAATTATATAGCCTAACAAAAAACACCCCAAGAACAAATATTTATCTGACTATTTATAATATTAAACTTTAGAAATGTGTAACGTTTTCATAAATTGATAAATCGTGTAAAATAATGAGGATATTTTAATTGATTCACTTTCATTCTCATGTCAGTGTTTATAATTTAATATTACGTTCGTTTATTTGTTCCTGATGAATATTTTGCTATTGGCTCTAGCAACCTTAATCCTCACGCGGAGAGCTTCTAAATTCCAGTTTCCTTACCAATAGTTGTGAACGTCTTCCTAGCATTGGTGACGGTTAGCCAGTTCCTCTTGACAGTTTTGTCACAGATCCATCCGAAGATAATTGAGCTGATCCACATGACAGCGTAGGGCAGAGCAGCGAGCGTTCCGGTCCGGTGGATGTCGAACTTGAGGACTCCTGTCATGTACTTCGGAAGGTCCGTTACCATCGTAAAATATCCGTAGTCGTGGCCAATCTGTAATATATACCAAAATTTGAGAATGATTAATAATTGATTGTTATTATTAGAAATACTGATTAATAATTGATTATAAGGAATAATTGTTAATTAAATAGAAATAAGATCCATCTTTAATTTAAGCCATACTTAGAGCCGCTGATAGATAATTATTATAATCTATAGTACGAGTTTAGATATCCACCACGTTGACGAAGTGTAAAGTGGCAGACTTCACAGAACAAAAAAAACATTAAGGAACTCTTGGGTATGCAGGATTCCTGCACAATGTTTTCCTTCTACTATTTCTTTCATTTTCCTTCTTCTATTTCCTTCTACTTACTTCTGCTACTAAATCGTCTCAGTGCGAGTGGAGACCCGAGCCGAGCAGTGGGACAATTAAGGGTTTTTATGTATGTATGTATGTTTTCCTTCACCAAAGCGAGTGATAATAAAATTCAAATACCCACATAATCGGGGTTAATCAGTACATATTTATTACTAGTATTGTTACCAAAATGGTTGTTGGTTATGTATGTCAATAGCCTATTGTATGTTTTATTAAACGAAATGTTACATCTAGTTATTTACAATTCATCATGATCCATTAGTAGCGTCATAGTAAATAGTTAATTTTACAGTTTTTAAGGTATTACAATACAATTTATCAAGTTCCAAAAAAAGTTCTTAAATTAAACAAACAGTTATTAAATGTGACTTTAACCATTGATTCAATAAACCGTAAGGTTACGGCTTACGGCCAACTTCAGGTCAAAGAACTCCGACAAAGAAGAGGTCT
The DNA here is from genome assembly GCA_018251795.1 of Perichares adela. NCBI lineage: Eukaryota > Metazoa > Arthropoda > Insecta > Lepidoptera > Hesperiidae > Perichares > Perichares adela. Next base: position 7,975 of record DWPQ01000933.1, on the reverse strand, counting down.
CAAGTTGTAAATAATACTCTGACTTATTCGTTATACTTAGGTATTCATGATTTATTTTAAAGCAATGATATTAATGTAGGGAGAACAATACATCCGAATAAAGGAAAAAGGACTAACAATACACATTGTGGCAATATGTTGCATTTGTGTAAGTCACTGAACGCAGATGAGAGACGCGCAGTTTGATACAATGGTATTGTGTAGAGAAATTTATTTAGAGAAGGTATATCGATCTTTTTTAAATATGTATAGGTTAAAAAAGTGTAGAGTGGCAGAAGGGACAGATGCTGCGGGTAATTATGATGGAAAGAGATAAGAAAGGAAAAAAAAAAAAAAATTATTGTTATAGAATATATTACAACGTGGTTCCATGCCGACATGGGAAAATACGCGGTGAGGTTATTTTAGCACGAGTAAAACTGGCATGCCTTCAGATATCCGAAACCGAAAAAAAAGATATCCCAATCAGCTATAAATCTATTCAATAAGCATTCACATCGTAAGTATTGCGAATTTGAGCTCATCATGTGATTCGAGACTGATATTCGACAAGAACGATCTAAGCACGCAAATCACAATACGCCGAACACAATGCGCTTAGGCAATCCCATTGAAGTTGGTATTCACGGCTGAATGACCTGCTCCATAATAACCATTTTGACCATGTATTCCTGATGTATCACACATTTGCATTTTATGTAATCGACAATGATTTATATTTCACGTGTGTGACGCCCTTGTAATGTAAGCCAAATTGCAAATTCTGTTTAGGATTCACTCACGATGTACGAAATGATAACTAAGTCCTACTAATATTATAAATGCGAAAGTTTGTGAAGATGTATGTTTGTTACTCTTTCACGTAAAAACTACTTGACGGATTTGGATGAAGCTTTGCAGTTATATAGTTTATATACCAGAATAACATAATTATGGGCTACTTTTGATCCCGAAATTCCCGCGGGATCGGGATTTACGCGGGAAAACTTTGTGACACAGTTTTCGATGTGGGCGAAAGTTCGAAACTTGGCAGTGTTATAGCTTATGATCCAGAATAACACATAGGTTACTTTTTATCCTGAGATTCCTACGGGAGCGAAGCTACGCGGCTGATACCTACGGGTCCCGAAGCGAAGCGAGGGCGGTTTACTAGTAATTTATAATACGCACTTTGAAAAATCGTACGTGCATACGTAGAATGCCTAAATAATTATGTTGAAGAATATATACTATGGATCTTGGTTCAGATTTATGAAAATGTTTGAGTGTAGCTAAACATAATGTCATACAGTAACCGTGACCGTGAGGATATCACATTGACATAAACAAATCATCGAATCTATGAAGAGAGTGGCGTCAAGGCAATAGTGAATCATATGTATGGGCAAATTCCAACGACCTCCAACAGTAGGGACCTGGCGTCATAAACTCGTTGCATAGACGGAAAGCAACTCACCAGCACAACATTTAGAACGACAAATGTTTAACTAACATTTCTTAAACGCGACTAAGACGCATATTTGCGAAACAAGTAATAGAGTCGGTAACTTCCAAATATGTTTGTCATTTATATAATCATCAATATGTAGGTACTATTAAAACTCTTGTTGTGATTTTTCTTGTACTTCAAACACTTCTATAATACTGTTAATTTCTACTAAGACATTAAATAGTTGTAATGTGAAAATTTCTTAGTAAAAATTAACAGATTCATTAATCTTAAAATTTAATTGTAACTATGTACGTTATCGGCAAAAATATCTATGTATCACATTATTTATATAGTCTTACGAACCTGCGCACAGACGAGAGCCCAAAGAGGAACCGACATGAATATTCCCTTCCAAGGTATAGCTGATGGCTGAGTGTTCTGCGGTCTACCGAGAGCTTCTTCCAAGTATTTCTTCTCCTGATCCGAAATATACGGATGAGATTCCGGGTCATTGTAGCAGAGTATCGCCTAGAACAAGAGTTCGCGATTAATAAAAATTTTGGATCGCTAAAATTCTGCTATTCTATCAACTCAACTTTAGCTTAAGTAATTAAAATCGGTTTTTAGTATATAAAAAAAATTATAATCGAACCTCCTTCTTTTCGAGGTCGATTAAAAATCAAAGATTAATTAAACATAGTATAATACAATGGAATAAGGAATGTTATTCATTAAAACTTTTTACTATGAATATTTATTTTATTTCTCGTCATCTTAGTACTTGAGGTTTTTAATATAACTGCATCTTTATAATGCTCTCAGATGTAAGAGTAGATATGTAGTCTATCAATCCACACTTAGGCTTCAAGATGGACGATCTTCTCAAACCGTAATATGATAGAAAAACCGAGACCAAAGTGATGATGATATTCAAATAAAAATTTCTTACCCAAAATATAAACCAAAGAACACCAACAGCACCAAAGAGGTAGAAAACTGACTCCCATTCACCAGTTTCTTTGATAACAAGTCCTGATAGATATGTTCCGGCAATGTTGCCTATCTGAGCGCCTCCGAACACCAAGGAACCCATGCGACCTCTTTCCGAGACAGGAGCCCAGCGTGCCAACATAGCGTTCAATGCCGGGAAAGTGGTACCCTGGAATTAAAAAACATCGGTCAAGAAGTAGCGTAGTCCGTCTACCTACTTGATCTTACTCTATGTCCTCTGCCTCTATTGTCTGAAAGAAATTTCTACCATATCGATAGGACCGCTTTTTGACGTTATATTATGCACTGCTATGATATATTTTATTGTGGTGTACGCAATTAAGTATAGGAATTAAATGTAAGGAAGCAGTGATAGCCTAATGGTTTGAACGTTGGTTTCCCGAACGGGAGGTCGTCAATCGAATCCAACTCGCACCAATAATTTTCTAAGTTATGTGCATATGAGAAATGCTTCGATGAAGGAAAATATCGTCAGGAAACCTGCACACCTAAGAGTTCCCTATTCTGTTTTCGAAGATGACTGAAGTCTGCCAACCTGCAAGAGGCCAGGACTATGGCCTTAGCTTGTGAGAGAAAAGCCGAGCCTAACAGTGGAACAATTACGTTGTTATGTATGTATATCTTGTTTGTAAGCTCTTTACTACGTAAATATCCAATCACCCACAGCTCCAAATGATTGCGTAATAACTTATTTACAATAAAATACAATATATTTTATTGCGCGAACCAAAATTAATTGCATCAAACGTTTATTTATAAACATTTATTGGAGTTTAGCCTGCAAGAGCTGCAAGGATAATTAAAAATGAATGTAACCAGTAACTCACATTAAAATGCAGGTCAAACAACAAATAAAACCATATATACAAGAATAATTATAACAAATTCTAATATGTTTCCTGAACTAATTGTTACGAACAATTTTAAACGCTTTACATTTACATAAATGTGCGCTATTAATATATGTACTGATAACTACGTAAATTGAGCTAGATGTGAATAGAATCAGTGGTAGTTAATCGTTTAAACGGTCTCACGAATGGCCCGAGTTCAATTCTGCGCGAATCTCAAAATTTTCAAAATTTTGTGAGTCATCCACCAGCCCTTCAAAGTCAACTGTTGTTCCTCACCTAATCCCAATCCGTCCGGTCCTGAGCCTTCTGAAGCCAGCGGATACCCTAGTTTTGCGAGTATTAAAAATGAATAATCCCTTGCTTTGTTATATGAAAACATCATGTGGAAATCTGTCAGTATATTTTAATGTTCTTAATGTTCTCGAAGTTGAGTAGTCTACGAATTTCCATTTGAGCATCATAGTGGAAGAAAGCCTACCTCTCATATTGAGTCGAGAACCGGACCTAAGCGCACTGTTATAGGCAGGTAATGATGATAATAATTATGAGATATCAATTATTCATTCTTACACAACTGTCATTTATTACAAGGAAGGAAATCCTTCTTCTTGGATCAATTTAGTTTTCTTATCACGTGCATTATGCATATGCGCATTATAAATATTTTAACGAATAGTGCAGGCTTAAACACTAATTTGATGATACGGGACTCTAGAGGATACGGATTTACCGGTAATGGAAGACTTGGGGAGAGTAGTCCAACAAAATCCTCACTAATAGCTCCACCAATGAAGAAAAGTAAAACTATAGGAAATCTAAGTGATAGAACCGACTATGAAACTCGAAAGCGTTCGATATCTCTTAAAAATTGCTTTACAATAAGTAGAATATATGGATTAGCAGCCTTCCAAGCGTTTAAAATCGATAACTTATAAAAAACGATTTCGATACTCGATCACTTCTATTACGATTAACTGTCGAGCTATAAGCGAACAGCGAATCACAAAATAATAACTGTTGATGAATGATTGTAGAAATGACTAATTAAATAAATAGTATTATTTATTGAATTAGCAGGTAGCTAACTATTAGACGATATTACGCTTAAACATATTTATTTTTAATTTACCTCTCCAAGTCCCTCCAGAACTCGCAAGACGATTAAACCTGTAGCTCCTCCAATGTTTACCGTCCATGGTGTAAGTAAAGTAAACACCGCAGTACTGAGCACGCCGAAGCCGAGAGAGTATTTTCCGCCAAATCTCTCAGCAAGCATACCCCCAGGAAGGTGCGTCACTATATACCCATAGTAAAATGAGCTCAGAATTATGCCCTGAGTAACCTCATCCCAATCGAAACCGCTTATTTCCTGAAAAGAAAATTAAAATTTTACAAACATTAATCATTAAACGTCAAGTGACCTGCCTGAATTTTTCCTGTCCTTAAAACTATTAAACAAACTAATGTTTAAACAAGCATAGTTAATATGATCTTCAGAGAATGTAATTCAAGAATCTATCACCTCCAGGGTTTAAGATGTCGTAAATAATCAACTTAGTTAAAGTAAATAATCGACTCAAAATATTAAGTGCCGTAATAAAAACATAATAAAAATTTTATGAAATCAGTACAAGCGAACGTTCACCTACGGATAAATATTTTATCAAACAACCTAATTACAAGCTATTTATGAGGAAGGCAGTAATTTTGATCGAAGATTAAATAATTTATAAAACCTCTTATCATCAGTTAGCGTCTGGTTGCGAAACAGCTGTATAAACGAGATTAGGTTCGAAAAAAAAATTAAGTAGACTATTATTGTGCACGGCCTTGATCAGCTGAATAGGAAATACTTCATTCACGTCGCAGATATTTAAGTAATTGAGCTTTATTAGCGACTAACAACTAAAGTGTCATTCGGGTACAAATATTCTAGTCGCAGATTAAATATTGCGCGGGAAAGATTTACAAAACTTTTTACTCATTAAAACTTTTTACTTTAGGCATTATTAAGCATTCCATATCTATTAGAAGTGGCGAACAGATTATAATTCATCTGAGGTTAATTGATTACAACTCATGGATATCGACACCCCCCACGCATAACGTCGTAACGCAAAAAATGCACTTTTATAGAGGACCCATTTTTGTGAAGGTTAACGCCCAATAGCGTTTAGATGTTAATACTATTGTCAATTATAAAACTCATTAATTGTATGCAATATTCAAATTTTGATTTAAAGAATATGTAGTATGTTATAATGGGATTCTAATGACACAAAAATATAGTTTTGCTTTAAACTCCGACATAAAATATAATCTAAGATAGTAAGTAAGTATGTACAGACGGAATGAAACGCTTCTCTTATTTTAACTAAACTAATTCGTGTAAAAAAAAATTAAGATGCCAATACAACTGATATTTTCTTTGCAAATGACGAACCAAATATAGTATTATCTGGTAATTTGAACTACGGAATCTGAATTTCATGAATTCGTTCCTCTTTGTCTATTTGAAACACAATTACATTCTGATGAAATCGTTTCCGTAAATCGATTAAATCAGTATTGACAGTATAAAAAAATATTTACGATAAGTATTTTCACAGTCTATTGTTGTCTACCGTTCTAGAGTACCTACTGATAATTGTGCTGGCAATTTGTGTACCGAGTTAGAGTAACGACATTCGCACACGTACAGTTTTTCTTATTATTATATCAGTACTAGCAGTGCCCGCGGCTTCGCCCGCACAGAACCCCACAGGCGAAATTTTTAAATATTAATCGTTATATTTCAGTCAATTGACATAAAATCGTAATGCACTATAGCCTACCTTCTCAAAGCATTGCACTATATCTTAGAGAGAACCGTACAAAAATCCGTTCGGTAGATTTTGAGAAAAAGGGGCTCATACATGAGGGGGCTTTGTTTTACAATATTATATCAGTATGTACAGTATTAATTAGATATGTCTTATCTAATTTTTTACCGATTTTAATAGCTATGTAACTGACAGGTCTGTAACTTTATAAACTAATCATTGTTTACTTCTCTTAATATATTATCCCTATTCTTATCTACAAATGAATAGCCTCGATTAATCTTAAATAAAGTTAAGACGGTAAAAAATAAGTGTAGCAAATCGTTTTGTGTTAATTTAATTCACGATTAACAAAAGGTAATTTATTTGGATGTTTAAATATAGTTGATTCATGATTCGCAGAAAAATGCGAACTGGTATTTGGGATCTTATTCGGGTAGTGCAAACAATTGTTTACTCCGTCTTATTGTGTTATAGTTATCTTATATGTTATTGTGAGTTAGACAATTATATATTATCTTTGTTGAGGATGCAACTGCCACCGGAGGGTAAACCGGTAAGGTTTTCTGTAGGTGTAAGAGGTCCATTCCATCCTCGATATCAAGTAAACATCAATTGAAAATTGTTGGAAAAACTAAAAAATTTCCAACAAAAAAGTAAATGAAAGAACAAAATTTCATACAATTTCCAGAATTTACTATCTGTATATTTAAGCGGATACATATCATGGATTAATTATATCACGTTTAGTTTCACTCAAAGTATTTACTTTGAGTATATTGTGTAAGTCTACAGTGTGATCCTGACTTACTTTTACCAACGCCATCTATTAGCGAAACTAACTTCTATTCCAGCCTAACATACCATGAATACGATGTCTGCACTACATGTTTATAATACTCATCTATATAGATAAAATCCACGAAAGTATTTCCATCTAACTAGACACTAGAAAATAAAATAGTTTTTCAACGGTTTTATTAAGCTTGCTCTGTTTATTGTGTTGTATTTGTTTAAATATAGTAATTTGTCAAAAGGTAATTTATTACTCATTTATCCTATCTACTTATCCTATCCATTTTTACCTATTTTTCGCGTTCAAAGCCCTTTGACGATTTGTTGGATATAAGTAAAATTACAACGTAAGTGAAAGGCGCAGAGTTGAAAATATATGAGTATGACATTACTATTCGCGCACACAGATAAAGCGAATAACCAATTTATAGAAGATACTTCAAATACTTACAGTGGTCTCTGGCATAGTTTCATCGAGCTCGCCGGGACAAGAGCCTTCCTGGTAGGCCTGCGAGTGCGCACGTTTCCTCACCATCTGTGTTATCGCGATGTTTAGACACACTCGCATCGTATACGCGTTGGCTACCGCCAAGAACCCCATTATTGCCATCACCCATCGTTGTGGTATCACGAATACTGTGAACATAGAATTGTTTAACTGTGAGTAAAACCCCTGCTTGTGTGCAGTGTATCACGTCGATCGTCGAATATTTTATAATGAAGGTTCTCTAATTGCCTGGCAAACTATCAGCCTTCTAGAACAGCGCAATATTCTAACAAGTTTCGGTTTTAGTATTGAAAAACCCGCTATCAAGCTTTCTATGCTGCCAATAGGCTGAATAGGCTGTCAAAGAGTCCATGGAATCTTTTATGTTATCATTATCATCAGATTCTGTTCACTGTTGGTATGCTGATGTAAAAAATACAGATAGAAACCTAATTTTAAAAACAGGATAAATATTAACTTAGTATACATATAGATATACACACCGGTCTTCCTAATCCTATTTGCCTTCGCGCTACTGCGTTTGGGGAACGGTTAGGGTTTTTCGGGCCTCAAG
>DWPQ01000932.1:0-13873 GCA_018251795.1 Perichares adela | reverse complement strand
TCGAGGAAGATTATAGGCTATATAACATCACGCTGCCACTATTAGGAGCGAAGAAATAATGGAAAATGTGAAAAATGCCGAAACAACGTTGGCGGGGTCAGCTAGTCTTAAATATATGAAAATAATTAAACATATAATTTAGTCATTATATTTTTATTATTATTTGTAGTGTACATAAAATCAAGGCGTTGGTAAGATTCTTTCCCTTAATTAGAACTAAAATTATATCTTGTTACAATAAAAATATTTTTGTATTGTTTACATCAATTATTGTTAAAGCTTTGCTGTTTGCAACGATATTTTATACTTAACTACAAACATATCAGTTAAACTGTGGTAGTAATTTTGTTAATAACTGTATTTTAATAGACTATCGAATATCTAACGGTTTATTTAGTGCTTATGATATTAAAAATACTATTAATATAGTCGTAAATGTTAATTAATAATTTTCGTATAACATCTCCGTTAAATTTTGTTTAAACTAAATCTCTAAGAAAATACAAATTTCGTTCCCGACAATATCTGTACTATGAAAAAAGTGCTTATACAGATATATAATTATACAGATGTACCTCTAAGAGGGGCGTTTTAGCGTTATATGTTGAACGATTCTACGCCATCGCCCCGTTCGTAGTACTGAACTCTGAACGCCCCCGAAGAAGACGTGAAGATAAAAATTTGAATTATAAAAAGAATAATACCGTTAGTAGTAGTTACACGGCAATATAAAATTATTTATTCCGTAGTTTGTAGACTATTAATTAATAGAATATAGAAAAAAATCAACACTTTCATTAAACATTGCACCTTGAATCTAAAGTTACTCTAGAACTGACAACAATCGTAAAATAAGATTTATTGTAATCCTCTTTCTGTTAATAAAATCTATGCGTTTAAAAGAACATTTGTCAAATAATTACATCTTTTTTTATCCAATACGACAGAACGTCTCGTTTGTTTGTCGTTTATTCCGACTAGTTCCGTCTATACAGAACTTCAAGGCGTCTTCTGCCATTAGACGACAGCAGACGTTCACTCTCATACGTCTTTATGTTAACAAACACAGGAATTTTATTAAAAAATTAAAAATCAATACGAATATTCACGAAGATCGAGGATAACAAAACAACTAAATATTAAGTAGGAAAGTTTTATAACAAACAAATCGCTTCATAAGTTTCAGTTCTGTTAAAATATTTCAGCGTTAAATAAACTCGGAAACGAAGCAAGTATCTAGGACTATTCCGTTTACAATAACAGCATTGCTTTACTTTTAAAATAACGGCCCAAAAACCGTATTTATTGAACTTTCAGTACCAATTACAGTAACGCAACTTAACGACCTATGTTTGACGTTGTCTTAAAATACTCATAAGTTTTTTTTAGAAACTGTGCAATGATTCCTAACCACAACATAAAGTACAGATACATTAAAAATGCAAATATAATTATTTTTAACTCCAAAAGTAATATTAACAAGAACACTTATTTCACTGCAAGCGAGTTAGTGGAGTCGTAACGCGTTTGATAACAAAATGAACTATTTATATTAATCAACTTGTTTATAATGGACAAAGAAAACAAATACAAGTACATTCTTCATTGACATGTAAGGTTTTAGTAACAAGACAGCACGGAAATCAGAATCGAACACCTAATAAGACTATCATCTAATAAGACTATCATGTAACACACTCTCATCTAATAGGACTGTAAGCCTATATTTCATTCAGCTCATGGAAATTATAGAACCAAAATCTAACAAGCCTGTCATTCTAATTAGACTTCGCTCTAATAGGACCACCGTCCCATTTATTGTGTTTTCTCTTAAAAAGCGTAACTTGATGTATACCATCTCAACCTCCCTTGTTACTGATAGACAATTTTATTTCAAGTAACATACCTTTCGGGAATCGAAGCAATTAAAGTAGCAATTAAATTGAATACTTTTTTTTTATAGCCTGAAGAGCTATCGAAAGACTGACGAGCCACCTGATGCTAAGTGGTTACAATTACCAAACATTACTTGTATGTAGGCCGCCTTTTGTATATGTAGGCACAACGTGCCTATATCAGAAATGTTACGCTATACGTAGCGTATAGACATAGCCTACCTACCGACATATAACTTCCTGTGTGTACTTTCCATCTATCTGTAAATTACTTGCTATGGAGTACAATAAAGAGTAATGTTATTGTTACTTGTATTTGTTTTAAATGCCCCAACGTTTCAAAATCGAATTCAAATAGTTTCTAGCCACTCGTCCGCGTTATTTTTAATTGTATTTATTATAAACTAATGAAGTTCTCGACTCACTACAACTAACGAAGCTGCCTTGCAGCTTGCTGTTAGATAGGAAAAAGAAAGGAAAGAATTACAATGATTCAACAATGAACATGAATCGCTAACTTAGTTAGCACTAATATCACAAAATAAAATACTATAAAAAAAGAAATAAATAACATTGACCACTCTGTTAGGCGTAAAAAGATTTTGTTAAGCCGTTGTTAATATTTTAAATTTACTTTATCACACGCAATAGCGGATATCTTTATCTAGCTTAAGTAAATTTCCGTGTTATGAAATTGGATTAGCAATTGGGTAATTTCGACAATAAAAATATTTTGATTAATGATAATTTCTGTAAACGTTGCAAGTTTTAATACTATTGTAAATGTTAAGTCCAATTTAAATTTGACGTCTTTTCTGTCGACTGAGAACGTCTACGTCTCTACGTCTACTTAATTGCAATTATCATTAATCTAAACATCCCTTCAAGATATCACCCCATTCGAATTTGTATCCAGTGCATTTTAAGAAAAAAGACTGAATTAATACTTTTTATTAAACAAACGCCTATTAGATAGAGTGGTATCCAGAAAAAGAGGTGAAAAACTAAAAATAAAAGGTAAAAATCCCAAGAAAATCTTATCTATGAAAATCGAAATGCGATATAGTATCGCCGAAACAGTGATGTTGTGCATATGACTGGCGCCGGCAAACCTATCTAAAGTAAAATCACACTGCAATTGTTAATACCTTATCGGCAAAACTAAAACCTAACTTAACGATTCAAGTAACACCCTAAATATATACAAGAACTCGAATCTATCAACTTAACATAAACTTAACGTAACTTAATAACTCAAAGTTGTGCGCTAAATTTAAAACACGTTATAACCAATAATCTTTTAGTGGGTAATATAATAAATCTAGACTATATGAACTGCTTGTATATAATCAAAAATCTTTCAAAACATAAACCTATGATAATAACGAAAGATTTCCTAATCTCCTATCATTAACTTAACCATCTAACATAACATAAACTATAAACATTATATTTTTCCTTATCAATGGAAGAACTGATGATTGTCGTTTACGTTCTAGCTTCTCTAGAACACAAAAACCTACTCTAATAATGAAAAGAAATAGTTGGAAAATTTTATGCAATTATACAACATTAATAAATGTGCTATGGCACTTATATTTTACGTAACCGATACATCTATTCTACATCTGTTTCTATAAAGATATAAATAGGTAAATGTAACAATAGGCTCACTAATACTCAAGTAGTATTATAATAATCTACATAAAGTCTTTAATAAGAATTACTAACAAATTGTCTCGTTTCTGACGTACTTTTGAGACGGAAAGTGTTGCCGCTGTTCCTGAACGAAATGTGTTTGACGTTTCGTATGTCCATATTTAATCTGCGAAGACAGTTGGAAAGTTAAATACAGTCTTTGGTTGGTGTCTTGCGGGATATCAACTACACTGGTAAGTATTTAAAGCAGCAACGTTGATTTAAAAATATTATAAAGTGTAATGTATACCACTAAACCGTGAAAATACTATAACTTCATAAAATGGAAGGCACTTCTCAGACTTGTACAAGGTACAGCACCCATTAATGCTACGAATCAATACAATTAATAAAATTTAATACGCTGTATTATTGCGCAACTGGCCTCCATTAAAATGTGTATATTATTGTCTAATATTTGCACAACCATACCTTTTAAACAAGTATAATATTATAATGAGCTCTATGTAACAAACGTTAGATATTAAATGCATAACAGTATCATTGGAAATATACGATACGTACAATAAAAGTGTACATCAAAATTTCACTCCAAAAATAGAATAAATTCTATGCCTATTGAACTCTGGTTCTATACTTCTAAAACATTAACTGCAGGTAAATATTAAAATTTAATCTGTCTTTAACATGAAGGCACTATAATAACGGTTCAGTAAACAATTTACGTGGAATAATACTTGTCACATAAACTTGAGTCACTCAGACTTGAGTGGGGTCGGGTGAGGAGTGCGAGGGCGTGGAGCCGCGAGGCGACCCTGACCCGATTGCTTCTAGTTTAATTCCGGGCGGAAGTTGTCCCTCCATCCCGGGCATTATAAAGAATGCATTCGGGGGATACACGCAATCTTTCGGTACGTAGCAGTCGTGCGTGGTCTTCATATGATTTTTCATTTTATCCGGCCTCGAGAATTCCTTGCAGCACACGGGACAGGGAAATACCTTCCGCTGTTGTCCCTCGTGGTACAGGAACGCGTGCCTTTGGAATGAATACTTATTTTTGAATGTTTTCTGAATGTTCTCCTTCGCGCATTCCGTGCACTGATAGACCCCCTCGTTGACGGATGCGTACCGAAAGAGATTGAGTCCCCTGACAGACATTTCTGTCAACTGCTCGGCGGGATCATTGGAAGCGGAATTGGCTCTTCTTCTAATCCTTCTTCTAACTACGGGCCTTTGCATTTGGCCTCCGCTCTGTAGGGTGTTATTGTTAAGAGAATCGTTTTGATATTCGTTGGACGTGGAGGCCTGAGGGTTCCCACGATGTTTTCCATGGCTGTTGTTCGACGGTGATTGCACATATTTTAAGTCTTTGTTTTCAAAATCAGGCGTACCTCGTCCTGAAAGAAATGTTATTTACATATTAGAAGCATTATCTAATTACTACTAAACTACTATTTCATTTTTCGGCATAAAAAAACTACATACGTGAAAAATTCTAGCTGGCGTATACATAGCTTAGCTTCGAACGTCTAAGCAAACAAAGTAAAAAAATAAGGCGGAAAAAAAAAACAAATGGCGAAAATATATTAAGATTTATTTGTTCAAATTGAATGACGAAATTAATTACACCATGATAAAAAAACGGAAACCATGAACAATGGAAACTACATCGTGGGCGAGTTTGACGCAAACAAGACGCGACGCATTGCACATAACAGTCTAATTTAAGTAGACGAAATAGCACCAAACAATTATATCGTAAGTAGAATTGAAAAACAAGTACGTCACAAGTTACACGACAAACTCGTCCATGCAATAAATACTAAAATAAATTAAACAAAATATAAAATTAAGAGAAAATAAGAAACAACAGTATAATTATACAGTTCTGTTATACATACCAAGTTTCTTGAACTGAAATTTAGTCTATCAGGTATAACGCCGGGCAGTGTATAAAAAGTTTTGACAGCAGATTCATAGTCTTTCTAAAACCTACGTACAACTATTGTTACAATAAATCTAAACAATAAATTAAAAATAATGCAACAAAAAAAAGAATAATATTCACTATGTTACAATAGGACTCAAGTGTTTGCATTTGGAACTATTTCGGCAAGTTCGGTAGTAGGTACATCATAAATATAAAAATATCGCTTCGGTTCACTTAGCTCATAAGATCACATGAGGTGGGTCACAAGTTGAAATAACAGAGACTGCGGTCAAGGACGATTAACATTTAAAATATAAAAAAATAGCTGCCAATAAACCAAACCGAAGAATAACAGAAAAAACTTATTAACAATAATAAAACAAAAATTAGCCTCATTACGTGGACAGCATCGTATAAGTCGCATTCTATTGTATAAATTACATACAAAAGCAATAAATTTGTACTGAACCAAAAATACTTTGTTCTCGCGTAGTGTCAATTTGAGCAACATAGAAAGCATTATAATCTAGCTCCAACCACACGACACGTAGTAATTCATATGATTACATACCTACCTGATCAGTCCTCTCTTCCTGACTACTAGTTTTCTACGGCATAGAAAATTCACTCCAATGTTAACAACACAATATATCCCTACAAAATTATAAATAACTTAATCTAATCTTTACTAATAACCCGTGTTGTTACTTTGCTACTATTAAACATAATTTATTTAATAAATTGAATTGTTAGTGTCGTTGCTCATATCACCAGACAGGTACCGTCACCCGCGTCGATAAACTGACCCATGTCGTCACAGGGCTAACTGCTTCCACTACAACTCAATAATATCATCGTCACAAAGTCCCTTCTTCGAATCAACCTGATATTTCCCATTTGCAGCCATCCGTACCTCCACAGATGAGTGGATGTAAACAGGCTGGTGACTATCCCCGGTCTGAGCATACTCGGGACATTTATCAACTCTTGGCTCAAGCAATAACCAAAGTTGTATTAGATCGTAATATTTGGCAAGACAAGCGACATCCTTGACGTACCCAGACAACAATAAACATATAGTAATTAAGTTTTTCATAAGTACTAACAGGAAGTCAACAGCGTAAGGTACAACGCTTACATAGACAAAACATCTCAATGAAGAATTAAAGCAACAGGTATAAAAAAAAACAATAAATTAAAATTAAAGTACAAAAAGAAACGAAAACATAACATAACATGAATAGAAATAATTGCGAATTTTGCTGTAACTTTTATTATTTTCTTTAAAGACTCTAAAAATAGTAATTAACACCTTATTGTATACGATTGTATCTGTTATTAACAAATAATGCTATATCGTGTAACTCTGAATTCTAAATTCATCTAAATATTACGCTTTGCATTAGTATTTTGCTATCGCCTAAGTGCATATAACAAAAAATATCAATTTAACATTTGGCTAACGTCTATATAATAAATAAATCATTTCATTCTGGATAATTAAGATCATTTAATGATAGTTACAACTATTAAGAATTCCTCAGGTGAGGGATAGAAAATAGATTTATCGGAAGAATTACCCGAAACAATGTTTCAGGATAAATATTTAAAAAGTTTTAATTCCTGCCCTGTCGTAGTACGATTAGCGTGATCTTGTGTATATTAGAAACATACTGCCCCGTATTCAAATGAATATATTTCAACGATCCCAAAAATATGACATAATTTCATGAATACATCAACATTGCACGATGGTACCAACTTCCTACACCTTAAATATTTATGGAACATGATAAAATTTACAATAAACTGACATACATCTGCAGGTACTAACATTTCACATACTTGTGGTTTTATATTAACGACTCGCGCACTAGGCGAGATAAATAACTCTCTCGTATAGAAGAAAAACATTACATGCAATCTAATACAGGAACTACGCTTTATATAGCCGCAAAGAATACACTTCTTGGCGTTAATCATTTAAGTAACATCTCCCGAATCAGTAACTGAATAATCCATAAATAATCATATAGATACTTTGTAGGTATATAGTAGAATCTAGCAGAAAATTTTCAAATAGTCAAGAAGTATGCATTAGATCGAGAACAAGAAACTCTCTCTACTAAACTGATAATAATTATTCTATTCACAATTTGCAGGAAAAAATGTAAACTGCGTATTTATAGTAATATAATATAACATCTGTAACACTCTGCGAATACTTAGTTAAAAATTGTTCTACCTATATTTTATATCCTGTAATATTATAAGCAGAAATATTGTTTTTAATAATATAATTCAAAGATAATATTTTTCTACTAGATGAAGTAACTGTGACACGGCAAGTAAAATAGTGATATAATATATGACATAAATATGTTAAAAATAATTGTTTATGACATTGGAAATCTTTCTCTATGACCCCATTTGGCAAAATATTCTTTTATACAATATAACCGAAATGGGGCAGTAAATACGAATTTACATATATAATAAAATCAACAATATCAACCAACAACATATATTTTAGGGACATTTATATGTCACATCACATGTGACGTCTTCTTAAGTTTAATTTAGCACCAATTGATGATATTATAGCTTTTAATATTTAAATAATATTTTACCGTTACAAGGAAACATCTAGAGAAACCTTTGTAAAATAATAGACCATCAATATTGTTGCTTTCATAGATATTTTTTACATTAATATATTATGTAAATTTGACAGAAAACTGCAAGGGTAACGACATACCATGTCTGTGTTGTAAACAAATTAACGTGTTTAATTCCAATTTTAATACGTTAAGCTTAGGCACTGGCTAAATTGACTATTATGACAGATTTCGTAACATCCATTTATAGCCTCACCTTAATTATGTCTAATTTCCTCCTTTAAGTACCTATCAATGTCCAAGATAAATTTCGTATAAAGATTATGAAAGGTAGGTACAATAAATTCGTTTTTATGAATTTAACAGTCTTAATATTGATCATCGTGACGTATATCGCCTCCAATTTATCTGACAATTTTATAATCTTCATTTACATTTTTTTTTTTCAATTTCCGAGTAAATGGGAAACATGAGATGATATTCTTAATTTAACTATATGTTAAGTATATTTTACCTACTTGGGCCTAAAGGTTTCTATACTCCTAAGGAAGCTTCTTAAAGTAGGTTGTAAACTCGGAATAATGAAAATAAATAATTATACATAATATTCTTTGAAATTTCTTAGTCACCTAATAGTCGATTTAACTTATATACAAGTAAAGGCACACTAATAGGCAAGCGTTCCCTGGACCAACTACTTCAATTGGAAACCTTTATATCATTTGGGTCAACGTAATTTACCCTCAAGGTACTATTAATAATTTCCCATGCGTTTCGTCTATCCGTATCAGAATCACGTTTCAATCATTTTTTTATACTGAACCGAAGAAAAAGTGTTGCTATCAATATATGGAAGACTACATTTGCCTCTAAATTTAACTAAATTACAATTTAGTAAGTACAATATCTTAATTTACGTTTAAGGCAATTCGATTTCTACTAAAATAGAGTTTATAAATCATCTCATGGTTCCAGTAGGTAATTTTAACTTCTTTCAAAGCACCTTGCTAACATCACTTTTACAACAATATTGTTGTCACGTGTAATATTTACAACAACCGAACAATTACATATACAACATTTTTTACATTTAATTTTTCATATAGAATCTGACATTTAATGAACAATTAGAACATTTTAATTTGACGAGGATACAAATTACGTCCCTGTGTTATATTGTTAATATTATTTCGCTACATATAATATTTATTCATCTTTATATTGTCTTTGACAGATATCTAACAATAGTAAGTTCCATTTAATATAAATAATGAAACATATGTCTACAAATAAATATGCACCATGGTATTAAATTAAATAATGAGAGGAATTGAACTTTGATGATAGATGATGACTGACTTAATGTTTCGTACAACTTTAAGGAACTGATTCTACTTACTACATATTGATTTAATTACTTTACTGAAGTCTAGTCTAAGTCATTTTGTCACCACTGAGTTTGGTTTAAAGAATAGCGTATCGTTTGCAAACCAGTTATTATCAACAAAAGATAAACTATTTAAAATTAATCTTAACAAAAATCTAGATATTAAAAAAATCATAGCCCATGTTGAGTTTAACTTCGGAGAAGTTATAATCGTAAATTAAACATCTAAGATCACTAATAAGGCAAGTTAAATGAAAAATGCATTTCACACCACTACTGATAATGGCGCCCGTTAGGCCTTTTTGTAGCCAACATAGCCTCTATTGCACATCAAATATTCCTCTTGAATACAAATGATGTCCAAAATATACAAAAAGGCCCGGCCATTGGTAAAATTGTAAAAATAACCCCTAAATAAACTTATTCTAACTAATTCAGTTCAATGAGAATTGCGTGTAATCAAATAGACTACTTTTGAATTAACGATCACCATGAGTAGTTACTTTGTACCCTGAAATTTTTGTAAGTAATAAAATTAAGTAACAAGTGAGTGCAAAATAACAAGTAAATTATTATAATTATATAAATCTCTTCGAAGTTCAGCACTCTGAGAAACAATGGAACAACATAAATAAATAGATAAATATAACAACAAACGACTTCTATATCGTTTCATTTAACAAACTTATTATTATAGTCGTCAAACTTAGAGCACGAACACCTATTCATTTGCAATCTACGGTTTACTCACTATTTAAAAATTCAAATTCTATTTTACTCTTAATATTGATTTCAATAAACTTACACTTATAATCAGATCTTTATATTATTTTAACGTTAAATGTGTAAGTGAGTGATATATGTTTGTCATTGTCATTTATGACTCCTGCTTTGCCATCTGTTCGTTGGCGTTAGGCTGATTCTTATGTATGATTTTCAAATGCGCGATCATGTTATCTTTCCGCGTAAACTCTTTAAAACAAATAGGACACGGGAACACTTTGACGTCTTTTTTGTGAGAAGTGACATAATGTCTACAAAAATTGCTGATATGAGTGTATACTCGGGCACATATTTTGCACCGAAACACATTTTCCCCCTCCTTAATGCAGTAGTCCCGAACGGATTCGTTAGTTTCCTCATGATAACTGCCCACATTTCCTATGTTATTTTTCCTAATAGGCGACGGGAATATGCGATGTTCCCAATTAGTTTGTGTTAAGTCCGATACTTCATTGTTAGCCATATTAAGGTTGTTTTGTTCTAATTCGGCAGCAAACAACTGAGTGGCCAGAGCAGGCATAAGCACAGGTTCCGGTGGAAACTTATCAAAACTATTAAGCGCGGGGTTTAAGTTTGATAGGCCTGAGAGCTGATTGAATAGGTTTCGAGCTCTAAATTTGGATACTTGGGGTAGTAATTTTTTACTATTCTTTGGCTTTAAGTTACGACCTAGTCTGGTTTTGTCATCTGTTTCTTTAAGAGGACCTTCCCGCGAGTTAGAGTTTTCACGGCTTCTATCCGGATTATATTTGTATTCGATGGGTTCGTTATATTCATCGACACCATCGTGAGCAGGCTCCTGCTTTATGGATCCATTTTCTATGGACAAAACCGGACCGTTTGATGAATAATTGGGTTGGGCTTCCTCCTTTGGTGCTTTTTCGGTATCTGAAATTTACAGTTTACATTTCTTATTGTACAATCGATGACGAAGTTCCGTATTCAAAGGACATGAAAACCATTGGAAATATTATAGCATCCGAATGATAAAAACATAAAATTAATAATATATACTACTACAATATTTCCAATTTTGCTTTGTATGAAGGAAAGCTATTGGGAATAAGCCTTGTTCGTTTTCCCTTTTCTCACGTACAATATATATTTGTTTAAAAATTTAATAGAGTTAAATTATGTTACTGGAACCATTACCACACCGAAAATGCCCCTGGCCATTCCTCTAATAGCTCTCCCCGAAAGCAGAAAAGCAAGCAATAGTTAACTGTTGTTTTGTAGAAGAAATAAGCGTTTGTTTCTTGAAAATATCAAATAATTTGATAGATTGCATCACTTACCCCTTTCTCATTTAAATTGAAAACAATATATTATAAGGTATATATTATAACACTTCACGTCTCACTTATATTTTAATTTCCTAGCCTCAAAGCTTATATCCCATTAGCTTTTCTTTTTATTGTCTAATGTTCTATATTTCGTCACATAGTGTTAGGTCAATGGAAAGGAAGATTAAAATATTTACAAAAGATAAGCGACCATAAAACATAAACTCATCCGTGTAATATTACGCTTTATACAATGTTCGTCTTAAGGTTTTACGGTGGAAACACTAATTGTTTCACAAAATCTAATAATTAAATTAAAAACTACACGATAAATCAAATTCTATGCAATAATTCGTCGTTTATAAGGTGAAAATATAAGAGACGTACCTGCGGATTCGGAGTCTTTTCCAGAGGCCGGACCTTCGTTGGACTGAGCGTCATCACCTTCGTCGATCATAAGAGCTTCCCCGCCGTCCTCGCCGCCGGACGTCGCGCCATCTTCAGCACTAAACCCATCCATTGAGAGTTTCACTTCGAGCATTTCCGGTGAACCCCTTATCAGTTGATCGCCTGCTCTGTTAGAAGGCGCATGAGACGCAGACTCCGGAATAAATTCACCCGGAGGACTGGCAGCCGTGTTCAAAGCGTCACTAGAACTTCCACTTAGTTTTCTCGGTCGACCTCGTTTCCGCTTCGGTTGCATCAAGGCGTTTCCAAGTAAGGGCATTAGCAAATTGGGTGGTGCGCCCCCGCTCGGCATCCCAGACGCCGGCCTCTTTTGATGCATATACGGATGTATTCTATGAAGCTGGGGCGGAGGAGTGTGGGGAGATACACCGGTCTGTTGTTGTTGAATCAAGGAATTTGTCAGTGCTGGAATATCACACTTCTCTTCGTTAACTTCCGTGAGGCCTTTTATTCTAAGACTCTCGGCTACTTTTAGGAATGCAGTTAATCGTTCTTGGTCGACGCTCACTTCCCCTCGGTACATAAAATCCAATAAGCTCTTCATGTCTGCATATGGAACATCCTTCAAAATAACGATGGGATGTTTCTCTTGGTGATTGACAAATAGGGCTTGGAAGTAAGGGCTACAAGCCGATAAGACCATCTTGTGTGCTTTAAGCAATTGACCATCTACGGCTAGAGTTACGTCAGTGAACGTCTCCGCGTGTAGTAGTTGATCAAACACAGATAACATATTTGACTGGTGGTTGTTCCACCGCAAGCAAAATCTTTGCGTAGCCATGTTTCACAATTTTATTCCTTCTTTGGAAGATATGAGTTTCAAGAGTCCAAGCTCGCTAGCTTAAAACATTAACAATACGTCAATGAAGTATACATAAGTGTTCTCTCATATTCCATGAACAATACAACAAAACTTTAACGATGGGTAATGTTTACTTTGCAGCCATTTTTAGTTTGTTTGTTTCATAATGTTAGTGCTTTTTGTGTGACGGGCGCAGGGGACCTGAAAAGAAATTAAAACGTAAAGTTAAGGAATGTAAATGTACTAATTTGGCATTTTAAAGGCGCCGTTATAACTTTTTACTAACTTGAATAAATGCACATAGGTAAACATATTCCTAAATATTTTTAAACTTAAATCCAAACAGGGAATGTCTCGATTTCACTCCTTACATGAATGTAATAATCAAGTGCTCTATATTATTACAATATTATCCATATAAACTGCTTTGTCTGTCACGCTTGTATTTGACAAGCACGCGACAAATTATTATCGATTAACTGTTTATCTTGGAATCAAACTACTAATGCTAACTTTCCCTTGACGTTTTAGTTAGCTGGATTTTAGAGCGAAACAAAGTAATATTATCCTCAATAATAATTTTGCTACAAAAAGCCAATGAAATTGTAATTTAATTCAGTAACAAAAAGAAAACATGTTTTTAGAATCCACGTGTATATTTGTTTTTATAATACGAAAACAAACAAAACGTTTTTAATTACAACAAAAAACCGGCTATGATTCACAGAACAGAAAATCGTAGTGAATTTTAAATATAAAATTACATATAAAGGTTATTATTATTATAAACATTTATTTATCGAATGGAGCAATTCCAAAGAGACCTTATTGTCATCATAACTGGTTGTTATGTCTCCAGTAGATACCTCGTAGTTTCGATCAAGGTTAAAAAAATCGAGGGCGCCTCTAGCGGCGGACGGCGAGTCCGTGCATCGGCGCACTGCAGTAGGATTTCTACGTGTAACCGAACGCAGCTAGGTACCTATACGATACGTAGGCACTACTTACTGCAATTCACTTAACATAATTCATGTTTAAACATCACATA
>DWPQ01000931.1:0-13882 GCA_018251795.1 Perichares adela | reverse complement strand
AATACGTGAAGCGAAATCTTTCAATCCCTTTTTACGAAAATTGCGCGGACGGAGGAGTATGAAATTTCGCACACTTACAGTTTATGTATAAGAGATGTGCAGAACGGTAAAATTTTTCAATAATAATGCTTATAAAGTACATTAAATCAGTAAATAAAACATTACACGCACAGAGACACGCCCACATGCATACTTATTATACGTATACTGTTTGGACAAAATCAAAAAAGTTTAATTACTTTACATAGGTAGGTAGGTAGCTATAAAAATATAATCCCACATTAAAATTAATTTTCATTTCAATTTTCTTTTTGTATCAAATTGACTTATTGTCTCTGAAAAGGCGAGATTAATTCACCGTGAAAAACTGTTCCTACAAAACCGTTAAGGAAGACTGACGCATAAAAGAAGTTTATCCCTGATTGAGTTTCAAATATCTTTTCTTTGAGTCAGTTTCAAAGAATAGGTATACCCACTAAAAAAAACCTTTTGCGCAGACTAGAATAAAAAAAGAATGAAATTATAGAACGATTCCGTAGAGCTTAATATTTTTTTGGTTTTGATCGCTTTAGGTTATGTTAAAAGACGTGCTGAGGAATTTTTGTCGTTTTTTCTCATCTATACTAAAATACATTTTCGAAAACATAGCAAATTAAATTAAACATAGCATGTTTAAATAAATATTAAAACATTTTTATCTTATTTGGAAATTAAGTATTGCTTCCATCTATCTATGTATATAAATAAAATTCTCGTGTCACAGTGTTAATTGCCATACTCCTCCGCAACGGCTTGACCGATTATTATGCAATTTTATAAGTATATTCGGTAGATCTAAAAATAGGTTGTAAACTATTTTTCATACCCCTAAATGATATGGGTTGTCCACTGCAAACATTATTTCATTATTTTTGCTATTTTTTTTTTCTATTTTTATTATTTTATTATGTGGTATTAAAAAATACATACAACCCCCAATTTTCACATTTCTATCACCAACCCCTATTTTTTACACGAAGTTTTATACGGCGAAACAACGTTGGCGGAGTCAGCAAGTCTAGGTATAAAAATCTGGTTACGAATTAACTAAGAATAAATACTCACGGTCTGTATGACATATTCTCCATAATCCAGACACCGTCATTTTCGCTATCAGTCCATGTTTACCGGTGCCATTGAAGACTGGATTGAGCATGTTCTCTTGAGTGTGAAGCCAGTTGTTCGTGGATACAGCTACAAGGACGGCAACTACTGCTGTGCCGGCAGACAGCGGCGTCAGCAGCCAGAGACAGGCGACCGAGGAGTCGATTTGAGCCACTAAGGTCGGAGAAGGAGGCGTTGGCCTGTAATAGCAAAAAAAATTATAAATATTTTAATAGTTGTACTATGTTGCAAATAAAATGTATAAAGATTTTAATAGAAGCAGTATGTTGCAAATGTATTGTTGCTTTGTTTTCTATTTCTTGGTTTAGTTGTGCATTCCGGAAAAACAGGAACGAATGGAAGCGGTTGGAAGAGGCCTTTGCCGATTGGCAAACGGACCTGCAAAAAATTATTAAACGAGAAATTTTAGGTTAAAAATTAATTCTAATTTTAGTTATTAAGTTCACTAATTGTAATTTTTTTTAAGGTCTGAATAAAAGGCTATATTATTATTATTATTATTATTCTAAAATTAACAAAATTACTTACTGAGCAAATAGACTTATTAAAATCAATCCAAAATTAATAAAGAGAATCTTCTACAATTCTTGTACATCTTTTCTGTGCTATTAAATGCTTTGTTTTTATCTGTCGAGTTACCCCAAAAAATTACTCCATATCTCAATGTCGAAGCAATGTAAGCATGATAAGCAGTTAAAACCACATCAATATTTACTACTTTTTTCAGATTTCGTAATGCATATGAGAACTTTTTGCAGACTTGGTCGACATGTGCTTTCCACTTAAGTTTTCTGTCTATTTGTAAACCTAAGAATTTTGTAAAATTAGCTTAAGACGAGTAAAAAAACGTGCTTCTCTCCTTGAGGTGTGAGGGGCCTCGTGTTTTTTACAAAGTCCAGCTTTAACTGAACTATACATATATATGTATATAAGGGCTATGAGCTCGTCCCTTCCCTTTAGAGGTCAGTTTTCTATACCATCTAGTAGACTTTACGGTGCTCGCGCATGATGGTTTTATTATGTGACTGCTTTATATTTTATTTCGTCTTTTTGCAAATCCTTAATTAAAGGTTACAAGGCGAACTTTCTACTTCGCCCGTGATTCGTCTTTCTATTTCTATTTAAGAATTTCTGTTTAGATTTATCCACCCTCTTTTTATCAATCGTAAAACTTGCAACATTGGTATAGAAATGTAGAAAAAAAAACAACACGATTAGAGAAACAAGTATAATTGTTCCACTTTAATTTATATCTATTATTACTTTAAGTTATATAATAAAAGGCACAGCTACGGATACTTGCATAATATTAACCTAAGACATTACAAAGGGCATTTTGATCATACTAAACACAAAATTACGTCAATTCGGTTCTAGAGAGTAACTAAGCGCTATTTTGTACAAAGTATTAAATCAGTTTTAGAAATATAAAGTAAAAGTGCCTCACGCGTTCGAATGCTTTTTCTATATCAGGAAAAACCACGGCTATATCACGACATTAGACGAGTCAGTCAATTAACAGTCACATTATATGTATTAACTTCTCCACTTGAAAAGTAAATCAAAATTATATTGATGAACTGTTAAATTTGGTTGCAATCAGCCCTTGTATATGAGTCGTTTATATTTGTTAGTTTCTCTAAAACAATAGAGTTGACACGTAAATGTATTGCAAACCTCTTAAAAAATAAATATAATTTACATATCAACTTTTGGCTACCTAGAGACGTAACATCAATTAAATTTTTGGACATCTTATATTGACTTAAAACTTATTCAGAAATGTTGAATACGTTTCTTTTGACGACTTATACATAACAACTAAGACCAGAAAATACTTTTTAATTGACTATAATAACCAATATAAATTAACGATATTCATTGTCTGGCTCGAACACTTAACTTTCTAATTAGTACATCATCACTTCGAAAATTTGGTTTTAGTACGGAGAAGAAGCGGCAAAAGAAATTCCATAACCATAACACAATATTGTAAACACAACAAATTTAAAACATTGACGCTACTATTTATTTAGACCCAGCATGTTGCCCTAAGTCATTAGTGAAATGCAAGACATATAGTATGATACGACGATAGTATACATTTAACATGTTCACAGAGCAATCATCGAGGCAAAGGAATTTTCAAATGATACAACGCACTTTAGTACCATTTGTGTAGGTCCTTTTATAGTTTGCTGTATTTACAACTGTTTACATATGTATAAATGCCTCCAAAATAAATAATAGATATCTTTATATCTCTTTCTGTCGACATACGGCGCACACAGCCGTAATACAACAATACCAACACTTCAAATTCAAATCAGACATTATAGATGAAAATAGAATAGAAAACTATAAAAGCAAAAAAAAGATTAAAAACCAAGCTGCGAAGAAAATATTAACTAAATAAAAAAACTGAAAATGAAAAGAACAAGTTCAGATTTCTATTACTTCTCGTAATATTTTCATGCAGAATCTAAACACACGGAATTGATGACTTTTACAGTCGGTGTCTACTATTGGGAAGAATTGACCCAGTCGAGATGTTGGTTATATATTATTTATTTTTTAATTTACGCCGTAATTGCTTTCTAGGGGGCGCCATATTGGATTTAATGTTACGTCACATATTTAAGAATACTAGGACTATAAAAACATATTTGGCTAAACCTTTAATTATATACAAATATCCAGGGATTGGAAGATAATTGAGATAATAAATAATATTTCAAATAAACAAGACCCGCGCGAAAGACATAGCCTCTCCTTACAGACGGGTAATAAGTCATCGTTATTTAACGTACGGGACGGCGGAAGATGCGTGGTTCTTTTTTTAATCTTCCCACACAAAGTAAGTAGTTAACAACAGACAATATTTACAATCCTACTTCCTTCTTCCAACAGATAGGTCCAAAACTTATCTAGCACACTGCGACCAAACCACGACGTGAGTAAGCCGATATATCCCTACGATGAGAAGGCCCTAGAAGAAGAAGCGGCGAGAAACTGCCACGGAATATATTTTCCTACTCACGATAAAAATTCTAAATCAATCATTTCATATAGTATTTATAAATACTCTTATGAATGTCATATTTTCATCTATCTAAATCAATACAATAGTAGCACCACTTTAATGGACGTACTTAGACATACTTTATGTATATTAAATTATGACTAATTTATTCTAAGAGTGACTACTTTCTTTCGGTTAGGTTAGGTTAGGTTAAGTCGAAGGTCCTATTTTTTTCTTGCATCCGAGATACAGTACAGCAGATACGAGATACAGTATCCCCTGTCTGTCGTAAGAGACGACTCAAAGGGGCTTTTGGGGTTACGGCGGCTAGAGTGGGAGCTCAAACCGTCCAGCAGCAGCCCCGAGAAGCACGACGGTGCGAGTGGCCGCGTGCCATCGTTAATAGGGACGATTCGCAATGGGGGGACGTTGAGTCCCTCGCAAGCAGAGCCCAAATTTAAGGGCACCGCACTCAGAGGATTCCGGTTGCGGTCCTTTGAACATTCCGGAGTAATTCTTAGCGCTGACGAAGGCCACCGGAGGGGGGTTCGTGCAGTCAAATCCTACATGCTTGTGTCGCTCCCACATCACCGGACACATTTTGTTCCGCTCGAAAAAAAAAACGAAACCATATTCATGATTTAAGTTTTTGAATTTCTTTGTTACCCGAGTTAACACCCTCGCAGAAACAACCGTGACATATCTGTATGTGTGTGTGTGTGGTTTAGTGGAGGGAAACTTTGGTGTGTCAAAAACGGCGCTAATCACTAAACATAATTAAATAAATAAATAATTGTCCAAAAAAATGATTCATTGGCTATAACAGGTTAACAGACAACTCACGATTAATTCTAGAGGGCTGGTAAGTCACGTTAGAAAGTTAGGTGGATGAAAGCCTTACAGATCCCGTTGACCTCCAACAAAAGGATCCTAATAACATTGCTTTGCCCATTGTTTAGTACGGCGCAAAACATCCTGGGAGCATGGTTTTGGGTAATGATAAAAGGTGTTTCCTACACACCTACTTAGAGCCTCTTCCCAGTCGACCCCGAGAGGATCGACTGCCGCCGCCGGTGGCGACTGGGAATTTTTATTCCCATTTGCCTCCGGCGGCAATTACCGCGGGGCCCACTGGGAACATTTGATACATAGTGCATGCCCAGAGTGGCACCAGAGCGATCATACATCTCGGGAGTTGAGTCAGTTAGTACTATTTTAGATCAGCGAACTATACACATAAACAGATCCTCTGCTCTATTCTCGGCCGACAGCGTTGCGTTTGTTAGCTAAAGACATATCAAAATATAGTTATCCTAGTAACTGTCAAATATTAGTCGTTGTCAACTGTGCCTAGTACCCTGGTAATCCTAATTTGGCCGGCGTAATCAAGTTGTAATCTCAGTCGGTGAACCACGTCTAACTCTAGCCATCTCTACGATCCTGGTAAGACGACTCCGAGGTGGGTTACAGCAGCCGGTACGACTTCTGAGGTCCAATTGGGGCGTTTGAGCAGGAGAAGCACCGGTGCGTTCATTGGAGATCTCGCAGCTTCTCCGTATGTGTCAGATGAATGCCGGAAGTTTTAGTAGCACTAACATTAATCTTAAAATTACCGTATAGTCTTATGTGCTACGAGGTCGTACGTATCGCGTTTATATCACTGAGAAGACTCGTGCGTGCGTTTGTACTTAGCGAGTGCAAGACACACCTTGCACTGTTCGGGCAAGTCGTGACGGTGCTGCGGGAGGAGGACGGACAGACGTACGGACGCAGAGACTAAACCTGGAATGTACAATGATGACATTATGTATTGATTCTACCAAACCACCTTACAGCCCAACACTCGGTGGCAACTGCAGCATGTTACCGACTACCATTAACCACATAGATGATAATATTTACACTTTTATATTGGCGCTACTCTAATTCCTGGGACATGTATTTAAGAGTTTCAGACAATTGATTTAATATTATTATATGGCATATACTTGGAACTATAATTTCAATTTTGACTTCAGGACATTCCTAATTAATGAATTTATGGTTAGAAGGGCTTAGTAGGGTAACAAACCTTGACTTCCCATGGGAGTATCTGATCACTAGGACATTTAGGACATGTCTATGATCAGAGGTCAATATGTTACAGATAAATATAAATAATGATGAATAATTGTTTGAACTTTTGGGTTTATCATAGCCTTAGCTGAATTTATGAATATCATAAAAAACTAAGGTCAAGGAAAACATTTATTCAAATGTTAATTTGCACAATATCAATATAAACTAACATATTATTACAGAAAACCAATAAATAATGAGAACAATATCACTGGTCAAATATTTATTTACAATTGTAGAGTTCTCACAAAAAATTCTAGTAAAATTTTAATTTGTAGAGAACTCTACTCCGTTATTTATACTGATGCATGCCATTTACAAATTTGCCCGGACCATAGCAACCATTTCATTTCAAAGGTAAAATGTATTTCTTCAGCCATGCCAGCTTTTATGCCATGTATTTGTTCAACAATTTTCTATAGGCACTTTGCTCATTTGTAAATTCCATGCTTCTAATTAATATTATCACATCTGTTAATATTTTGTTTCCCCTAAATGAGTTAGCATGTTAGTTACAAATGTTAAATTATTACATGTTAGGTAATTTACTAGTTCCACATGTTATTCTGTTCTATTCACCTGGAAAATCGAGATGAAGAGGTTTTGGTTCGTTTGTGGTGCTATTGTCATCAGGTAAATTAACATTTACGTCTACAATATTGTCAGGTAACTCTGCACTTTTTTGTTCTTTTTCCTTTAATCTGAAATATTTCAACACACAAGTATTTTAATAAATTGTAATTTTAGTTAATTTATTATCTATAATAAATTAAAAAATTATAAACATAGACAATAATAAAAAAATATTAGAAAACATTTTTGTAGTGAGAAAACTTAGCATACTGTCATAATATGCTACCCACCTTTTAGCGTCAATTTCTTTCATTAGCCTTTCGGCTCTTTTCCAAATATCTTCCTGAGCCATATCTTTGACTTGATTTCTTTCGACAAATTTCTTATAATATTCATTAGCGTGGGTCGATGGCACAAACACATTGTCAGATGGTCTTGGCACTGTATCACTATCCGAGCTTTTTATAGAACTAGTATCACTTTTTCGCTTAAACATACAAGTATTGTCAAGAGTAAGAGACGCTGGGGTCTTCTTCTTGAACATGTTCTTAGGGGAAACGTTAACTGACTTTGTCTTTTCTACTTGAGGCTCAACTGGTTTCTGTAGCCATTCATTAACCTTGTCAACTGCCTTTGTTATTTTTGGGTCTATTATAAAATCGTTTGGTTTTAAAAGTTTGACTTCCAAACTCTGCACATTATTATTTGATTCAAGTGTATCTTCAGGTGTTTCATTTGTAGGGGTCAATGTGCTTTCATTTCTTTGCGAATTATCTAGCAGACCTTTTTCTCTTTCTAATAAAGATGTGAGGGCCACATTTCGCTCTCTCCGTTTTTTCGTGGGCCTTGATTCCTGTTTTATATCAATAAGGCTCACTTCAGCTTCAATGAAAATTTTATTGTCACTTGCCTCATTAGCAACCAATTTCATGGTTTCTATACTTTCGGAAACTACTCCCGTAGTTTTGGGAACAAACTTGTTACTCAAAGGATTAAGTTTGCTTATTTCCACCATTTTTTCCATATGATCATCGTCAACTGGCTCACTCTCTTGTACCTGAAATTGAAATACAAAAATATCACTTCATTGTGATTACTGAGACCTGTTGAACATTTAATATTTTAATTAACTAGCTCACTCCCCTATAAGTGTGAAAAAGTAGCCTATGTTTATTACGGTTAAGGTCAGCTTCTAATGGTTAAAGATTTTTCAAATTGTTCCAGTAGTTTCAGAGCCTATTCAATACAAATAAACAAACAAATCTTTAATCTTTATAATATTACTATACATTAAAAATGTATAACTTGTAGATAATATACATTCAAGATTGTTGTTATCCCAAAATAGTTCTATTTAACCTAATTTGTATATGATATAATATAAAGTCAACATGTTTCATTAAATGCTTTAAAACTAATGTGTTATTTGTCATAATACTTTAGGTGGTTGTCATAGAAATGTCTCAGCTTGTTGTTTTAAATTAATAAGAAAAAACTTTTAACAATTGATAGCACCCCAAATAAATCTTCACTGTTATTGAAGGTTGCAAGGACTTGATAGGACTGAACTGGCTACTAACTTACTTAAGAGCCAATATGAGATTACGGATTATAAGAAACATAGTATATTATATAAGATATATTATAAGAAAGTATTATAGACAAGGAGGGTTAACTTGTTCTTTTAGCTCCCTAGAACTTCTCGGAACAAGTAGATGTAGTTTCAAACAACCACTTTTAGTAAGCTTAAAAAATTAGCATTAACAAAAATTACAAAGGCAGACTTCTTACCATATCTATCATCTGTTTGATAAGACTAAGGTCAGGTTTGATGTACACATTTCCATCTCCAACACAATTCTGATAGAATTCTTCCTCTGTATCTGAAAAATAGAATGGATATTTCATTGTAGTAATCTAAAAACCCAGTTGTGCTGTCCAGAGCCCCTAGACAAATATTTTAGCGTTAACCGTTCACGCTCACGGTATTAAAAAAATGTATGGTATTGACAGTCCCTGCGGAAAAGATTTTGGCGTGACAGCACATAATCTTTCCGCAGCCAATGTCATTTCCATACATTTTTTTAATAGCGTGAGCGTTAACGGTTTCCGCTAAGATTTTTGTGTAGGGGCTCTGGTACAATATATTAAAATCACGACTAACAAAGCATGGCCTGAAAAATTTATTGTTTTTTTTTTTGTCAGTATTCTTAAAGCTGTACTAACATTTGATGTGTCCATCCTTACACATTTAACATGATCTTACAATAATATTGGATTTATGTAAGTTTTATAAGTAAAATGTATTTATTGTAATATAGGACAAACGTTTCACATAACACACAGTTAGTTCTGTTTATTTATGATAAGTAATTATCTAGCTGACTAATACAAAATATGGTTATAAAAGAATGCATAGAATTGTATCTGTCTATATCTGTAGTGATTCAGTTTTGATTTAAACCTCTGCTTTGTTAAAGTCAGATATCTTATAAGATTTAGTAAGAATAGAGAATGAAGGAGAATATATTGTAACAAAATAACATATGATACTACTGTTTCTATGTACTAATTGTTGCCATATAATGTAATAATATAATAACATATTATGTTATTATTACTAATACATTGGCTTGTGGACAACTAAACATGATAGACATTTAGATTTTAGTAGCAAATATATTGTAATGATATAGCTTAGCCTTGAACCTGTAAAGAATATGTTTTAGACCTAAACTGATGTTAAAACGTTAAGACTAGCACAAAATGATTAAAATAAAAAGCAATAGGCTTCAAATATGATTAACTAACCTTCTTTTATACTAACAGCAGGAGGTTTCTCTCCGACTGAGACAGAACCTACTATTGCTGCAGGAACCTTTCGACCTTGAGCGAAAGATAAATCACGTAATATTGCGTACTTGCTCGTCCATTGAGATCCCATATTTACTTTACTTTTATCTTCGTACCAGACACTGTACGATAGTTAGCAAATGTTCTGTAACACAGTTGATAATGTTTCAACTAGCTAAACGGACTAGGATACACCGCAGTTTCAACATCCAATTTAGCAATTTTGTTTAATATGGAAATACGTTACGAAATTAAATGTTCAGCGAATAATATTCAGCTGTTCATAATAAAAACGAATGAAATACAAACGATACAAAGGCACAATTTGACAATTTCACACTGCACTGTCTGTCTGCTGGCCTGGCTGACTGGCAATAAAAAAAGATTTCAATTGACTGACAGTTAGCAGTCAGTCAGTTTATTATGTGACAAATAGTAAAGTTGGCATTTTAATGATTCCATTTATAATTTTATATCCCATGTTGGCAAATAAAACGGGAAATAGGATTTAATAAGTCTTTACATATGAAATTACCATTCTGCAGTACTGGCCACAAGAATTTTTTTTTTTTTGCTTTATTTTAAACTCATTATATTTAAAAAAAATTATACTTTTTCCTAATCTGTCTTCTAAGCCATTTTAAACTTTTTCGTCGTCGTCAAAATATAGTAATTAGTTAATATGAGTAAAGAGTAATGATGACAACAATGTGGCAAATGCGATACAACACGAAGCATCAACGAACTCAAACCGAGCGAATATTACAAACGAACGCAGGACGGCAGGACCAGTTAACCCCTTTTCATATGCAAGCATTGGGAAAACTCGGCCTAGTAGCAAAAGATGCAATCCTTACTCTATATTCAAAATTTGTTACCTTACAGGTATATGAATAATAATTAATTAATTAATTAATTGTGTATTATGGCAATGTTGATCTATATTAAATGGCGAAGCTAATGAACGTATTTATTTAGATAAGGATTAATACTGTACAGAAGAAAACACCATCGAAAATAACGTAATATTTTAATTAAAATTTATAACAAAAAGTAATTGTTGTGAGTTAGCTATAAGAGATAGACATATGCCACCACGGCCTTTATTGTAGTATTCTTGCAGGTCTACTATTCTCCAATAGATTACTTTAGTGTATCTCTACTGGTTTACGCGGCGTACGCCATGAAAGCTCCCAGCGGGCAAGAATTTTTAACATTAATCGTTGTATTTCAGTCAATTGACATAAAATCATATTGTACTATAGCGTATAACCTTCTCAAAGTATTGAACTATCTTTTGGTGAAAACCGTACAAAAATCCGTTCAGTAGATCTTGCGAAAAAGGGACACATACATGAGAGACCGCTTTCGGGGGAATTTGTTTTATAATAAGTATAGATAGATATAGATAGAAAATACATTTCATTTTATAGTCGAAATTGTATTTGTAACAACCAATAACAGAGCTTAAAAATAAGGTAACAAGTCGTAACTTACGAGATTGTAGCGCGGGAAGTGCCTATTTATTATTTCCCATTATGGTAATTTCGGCGAGAGTTTTAAATATAAAAGCGGGAATTCCCGAATGCTTTCTGCTAGCTGTGTATGCACAGCTTTAGAGTATTCAAATTAATTTAATTATTCACACCAGTAGTAATCTGGAGCTTTAGTTGGAAGAAATATACACTTTGATCGAACATTAGAAAGCTAACAGTCGTATGCTAACGTTTATTCCAAGTCATATGGGGAGTTAGGTTGAAATACCGTTCGCGTGTATATGAAAACATAGTGGGTTTGACAAGCTGTTATTGATTGCCCATCGGAACTTTATTCGTACCTGCGCACTAGTCAGTCGGTATGAGCACGTCGCGGCGCCGTTCCACTCTCCGATAAAACACTAATTTTAATTAATTAACCGACTTAATGGAGCAATCCAAGTTCATTTTTGAAGTGCAGTCTAGGCCGTGTATATGGAATCCTCATGCGGAATCGTACATGGACCGTCTTTTAAAACGACAGGCATGGGAAGATGTTGCCGCCAAAATGTATCATGGATATGACAGCTGTTCTGAAAATG
This sequence comes from Perichares adela, assembly GCA_018251795.1. Classification (NCBI taxonomy): domain Eukaryota; kingdom Metazoa; phylum Arthropoda; class Insecta; order Lepidoptera; family Hesperiidae; genus Perichares; species Perichares adela. The sequence goes on along the minus strand of DWPQ01000931.1, from coordinate 2,075 downwards.
AAAAGAGAGAAAAGGGTAAAGAGATATAAATTATGTAGTTTACTTGTGAACATTGAAAGAAAAAATGTTTACATATAAGTAATTATATTTTATCATTGGTTACAATTGAAGAGTCCCTAACACAACGTCATTTTTAATATGAATTTTGAAGTTAGCGCTGTTTAAACTGACAACGATTAGATGTAGGTATCCGTACCTGTACGCCAGATCTGTCTTAGCCCATGTGTATATGGGATGACAATAATACGTTTATTTTAAATTAGTGTTGTGTATACAACGCAGACACTTTTAATTGTATTTTAAACTTAATGTTTACATTCTCATGATATAATTATGATGATACAGATTCACTAAACCAATACAATGCAGCAAAAATTATAAATAACAACAAATAATGTAGGAAGTATTAGTTAATACCAATTTATTCATTTTCAGTTCGCGAGTTGCAGAAGAATTGGAAGAGTTTAAAAGATTATTACAAGAGAAGAAATCTCAAAGATGATATAGATGAAAAAACTAAACAAAAAAAACCAATCGTAAAATTATTGCATTTTCTAGATAAAGTTACTAAGTTCAATCACCATATATTGGCACAGCGGCGCCTTACAGAACAGATTAAGAAGCTGAAACATAGGAATTTACTCTTTAAGCTTCCCGATTGTAAAATAAGTCTCCAGAAGATTAAGGACAACCCGCCAACAAAGCCACAGAATACAACGACGATAAATGTAAGATGCACGAAACATAGTTTGGAGAACTTGGAACAGAACGAGGAGATGAAGTTTCTGATGTCTCTGGTGCCAGCTATGCAAAGTTTTAGTGACCGCCAGAGGTTCGAGTTTAAATTAGAAGTGATGATGTTGATAAAGAAGATTAAGTACCAAAACGCAGATAATACTCCGATAAAGAAGTTAAAATGTGAAAAAGAAGAGACTTTGTTAAAAGAGGTTAAGTGCGAAAAAGAGAAGGATACTATGATAAAAGAGATTAAGTGCGAAAAAGAAGAGGATAATTTGTTAGAGATCATTAAGTGTGAAGTAGAACAGGCTACTTTGATAGACAAAATTAAGCGCGACGAAAAACAGGATCCTCTCACACAGAAGGTTAAGTGTAAAAAAGATGAGGACACTCGAATAGAAAAAGTTAATTACGAAGAAGTAATGGCAACTAGCAATACAGCTGTTTCGCAACCAGCTAGCATTATCTTTTATACCGTACCGGCTGTGTGCCAAACCTTTTACTTATTACAAAAAATACCTAAAATTTACGAGTAGATGAAAACAATTAATACTATTAACTGCTCATCACAATTTTACAAATATAGAGTAGTGTTCAATCCGCGAGTATTTTAAATTCAAAAACTATTTGGTACAAAACAGTTGGTCACATTAATATAGCACAAAGACCTACATTGGAGCACCTCGTTTAGGTAAAGAAAATAATTGTGCGTATTAGCTGGAATTTCATTAAAATTATTGAGTGTTAAATTAAGTCATTGGCGTGTAGAGCTCATATTTCTTGACTCCCTTTATATCTTTAATCACTGCCAGCACTAGAATACAACATCGTTCTTTATGAACGGGGACATTACATTTTACACTAAAGCATTTTTTATTATACATGATTTCGTATAGATGTCGTCGGTATAACTCGAGCTTAACCGAATCTATATGCAAAAATCTTAGCGGAGAGCGTTCACGCTACACGACAACTGAAAGTGTATGGTAATGACATTCACTGGGGAAATTGCATTTCTGCCGCTAAATTAATTAACATACATTTTTAAGATGTCGTGTAGCATAAACGCTAATCGCTAATATTTTTGTCTAGGGGCTCTGGTACTGCGATAATTTCTAAGTCGAAGTCGTCGCGTGCCTCACTTAGTTACGTTATACAACACCCTACACACAAGCAATTTTATTGATCATGTGTTCAAAAGTATTCAATACCGAGCTGCATTTCGAATGTTACCTGCAGTAGTTAACTTGAAATATACCAATATGTGGTAAAGTTGTGTACATCGGTAGCATGCTGTTGTATACGAAATGCAACCGTTTGTTCGAACCGCACCATAC
>DWPQ01000930.1:0-13887 GCA_018251795.1 Perichares adela | reverse complement strand
GGGACTTGATGAAGCGATGGCATAAATTGACTTTCGAAAAGTGTTTGTAAAAACCTACTTCGAATAAATGAATTTGAATTTGTTATGTTGAAAAATACTACATATGTATGTAATGTTCTAAACTTGAATAAAAAATGCATGTGCTAATGAATTGTTACTTTAACTAATGTTTGTATGTTTGTTTTTATTTGATGTGTGATATTTCGCAGGCTGCGGAGCAACCCCAGTCCGACCTCGGTTCCGCTTTGGTGACGGGACCACCGCCTAATGTAGCGTTAACACGCACCCCCGACTTCCATCACTTATATCATCAGTCCAGTAAGTTAAATTAAATTATATTCAATGTTAGACAGTATTTTAACTTATATTAAACTGACTAATCACGAACCAATATTGTTTTGTTTCTCTAGATCAAATGGGCTCAACTTATGGTACAAATAAAATCACATCTTCTCAACAAAATCCAATGCTGAGTCGTCAATTACGCGTAAGTTATTCGATATTTACAGGCTTTATTTATATTCACAGATTTTTTTACAATATTATTCATAATGTGGTGAAATTGATAAAGATGTAAATATATTTTTTTTGCAATAGTTAACAACAACAATGATATTGTAGCGATATTATTGCGTAGAGGAGCTTGACTAGGATTAAAATTGTAGTATGAAGAAACAACATACATGATGCATGTAAATATCTTGAAATGTTCTGCAATAGCTAAGAACAACAATGATAATATAATTATTGCGATATTATTGCGGAATGACACTCGATAAGGATTGAAATAGTAAGTAGTGTGAAGATATGACACATTGTCGGAGTGAATGTTCGATAACGAACATTACAAGATAATTACTAAAAGGTTAGCACCCAATACATCCCAAAAAAGTTTAGGATTAAACAGTATTTGTAGCATACATTTGGACAAGTGTTGCTTGCTATGTCGACTGTTCGCAGTATTTTTTTCTAGTATTGTCGTAACTTAGAATGGAATGGGGAAAAAAACACTGAGAATGAACATGTTCCTCCGCCGCATTAGCTCGTAGATAGTAGGAAAACTGTGATAGTAGATAGTGGGAAGGCTGTGCACTGTAAGAATGTTTTAATCCGTTGCAGGGTTCCACTTCTGGTGGATATGGGCACGGCAGCGTCGCGACGCACTCGCCGGCTGCGCTGCACTCGCCCGTGGCGCCGCAGCCGTACCACCGCGCGCCGCGACCGCATTTAGGTACGTACGGAAATGCATCCTCACCGCAATCGCCACTTCATACACACACACGCAACATATGCTACGAAACAAACAAATATAAATCAAGAAAGTGCTGTAATATTGTATTAAAAATAAAATAAAAAAATTAATAAGGGTAATTAATTAAAGCATTGAATTTTTACACAGTTCTGTAATGGAATTGAATTAATACATTGAGTACTGCGCACGATTGATACGTGTATGAGTTTACTTTATGTATATTCAATGTTCCTCAAGAGCATCACACCAAATGCGCCTCATAAAGTTTTTAATAGAACATTTGGAAGCATTTACAAGTAAAACAATAACGAAAAAAGATTTTCCTATGTTTTTATCACGTTTCCAAATCACTATTTATATATAAGCTCGCACCGATATGTTCTGGAAATAGTTTTAATTATATAGCCAACACTTTCGTAATGGAGAACTTGCGCTTCTTCATTGAACATATTTTTTTCAGTTAATAATATATTAATTTTTATCATATACCCTGTTACTGATTCATTTAGTACATGTCTTCTATTAATTTATGTTTCATATACGTAAATGTTAAAGTTTTTTGAGTTAAAAGTATATGAATGTTATTTTTATAGATAACATTTAAAGGTATTATTTTTTAACCTACGTTAAACATACATTCAGTCTGATCCAAGGTTTTTCTATTCTATGGTACGCTTTTGCATTTAATATACTAATTTTTAGAGTAGTGATAGAAGTTGCCCGTCGGTTTAATTCTGATTCAAAGCATGTCCTTCGCGATGATTCTAGATTCTTAAGCATGTAACGTAGATAATAGACGGATCGTAATTTTTTCTTAAACATTTTTTATAACTATAGTTCTTCGTTGACTCAATTTTAACTAATTGCATGAATATTGGCTTCCTTTCGGTACTTCTATTGCGGTTAGTCGTTAGATATATTAGCTAGATTTGAGTATAAGGCATTCGGTTCCCGGTCGGGCGCGTAATTCGGTAGACTAGTGTACGTGGACGATCTCGCGCCGGAGCGTCGACCGGGAGAATGCGTCGTAACGGTCGTAATTGACGCGCATCGATCGAGATTCAACGGTCGCGCCGTGAACTCTGAATGAGCGACGAATAGGTAGGTCCCGAGTATGAGTTACGTCGCGGCGGTCGGCCCATATTATCATGAGGCGTGTGTGGCAGTGGGCGGCTACTATGAGGAGGGCGATGCGAGCGCGGGCGGGTACTGCGGCGAGTACAGACGGCAGCCGCACCCGTCGCACGCGCCGCAACCGCCGCATGCCCCGCATCCGACGCACCCCCCGCTCCCGCCGCATCCGCCGCCTCATGACCACCAGCTCTCATGTAAGCATGCACGCTACCTACTTCAGTTTGTATGTGACAATCTGTTATTCATTTCCGTTCTCTTGTGTCATCTATGAACGATAATAGAGGCGCAGGGCGCGGCCGTGACACTCCTCGTGTGAGCGCTGAGGTCTCGCATTTAACCAGCTTGTCCATTATTAACTTATTTTGTAAAAAAAATTCGTTGATGCTTGATGAAGATGAGGTGAAGGACCTAGTGGTTGAGCTAGTGAGTATGATGTTGCCTTAAATCTTCTAACGCTCTGCATGGTACATCTATTTACGCTAAGTTTAGCGTCGCTTTCATACTTTAACTTCTATGCCAGCAAATTGTAATACTAAGAGCAGCCGTACATTTTCATTTGTTTGGATCAGCCTGCTCCGCAATTCAAAATACGTAAGGTCTATCGATAGATATGTAAGTCTTCTAAATGTCTTAAGCGTATAATATAATACAAAATTTTGCAAAGCTGCAAAGCTTGCAGATTTCGTCGTCGAGTATTCATTAACGCGAGTACCATAATTTTCGGGAAACCATTTATTAGCATCAAATCATCTGCTCTCCTTTTTAAATAAAGTGAGGATGCACACGGATTACCTAAAGGTTTGGACGCGAAGTATACCCGATCGGACAGCGTGAGAACTTAGAGCGATAAATGTGTCAGGTGGTGGGGTAGGCGGCGCCGGCGGCGTGGCGGGCGGCGGCACGTCCGAGTACGTGCGCAACGAGCTGCGTGCGGTGGTGGGCGCGCGCTCCGCTCGCCCCGACATGCACGCCATGCACGCGCCCGACCTCGACCCGCTGCTCACCTTCGACATGCCCGCGCACGGTAAGCACCCTCCTCATTCCACACCACTGAACGCTATATTATAAATACGATGGACAGGCTATTATTATTATATTTTTGTGTCTATTAGAGTACGTCATCGGTTTGTAACTGTGACCTGTGGTAGGGTCTGTGACCAGTAGTAAAAAAATTAGTTTCTCTCGTTTCACTGACGGTGGCGCTACAATCTAATGGTCACACAAATTCTATCAGTTGTAGAGTTCAGTCCATCCACTGTATTTATATTATAGAATTCAGTGCTCCAACTTCATATCGACACAGGAGTTCTATGCGGCAGCGCACCATACCATAGGGTATCGTTCCTTCTCGGTGTCGGAGATATCGCGGAAGGAGAGTGTGAGAGAGACGAAGGGAGTGTAAATATGGAAATAGTCTGTTTGACGTTCTATTAATCTATTTTCGTCACTGGTCTGTTTGTTTCGATCTTCACTTCGTTTTTATGGAACATACAGAAGGAGTAGGCCTATGCGATGTTGTCCCTATAATCACCAACCCGCATCCTGTGTATTAACTGACATGGAAACGATGGAAATAACTATGGTGATAACTACGAACGCTACAAATAAATCAATTATTGTGTTTATTATTATGATGATGGCAATTGTAATTAGTCCGTGAAAGTAATATCTGTTTACCCTAGTTTCACCCTCTATTCCACCTCGGACATGCTCTTTCTTTCAATGTGAATATAAAATGTCAACTCAGAACTCTACGATGTTATATCTCGCTAGTATATTCTATTGTGATACATTTAGGATAAGCGCCTCTTGTAACATCAACATTTTTTCTCCGCAAATTTTATACAGTTCATGATATATAAATTTACAATTACATATTACAAGGAACGCTTTAACGTTTCGATTGTAAACAAACGAAAAACATTGAGATGAAAACTACTAAGATAAAAAAAAAATGTAAAAAAATCCACACACTTTTCCTCAGTGGTTGTGTAATTAATTTTTCTACATAATGTGTATCTGTAGTTATTTTTACCTTTTTTGATCTTGATATGACGTGTTACACTTTACATTTGGCGTGTGCAGACACTTAACCGTATCAACTATACATGACTCTTACTTTAAGAATTATAAATACTTAATGGCACTTAATTTCTGACTTGTTTGTTTTGATTTAATAATTCAGACTTTTGAATAATGATTTGTAGGAATTAAATCAGATCGGTTACTTTATTCCTTGATAATGTTAATAAATTATCCTAAAATATAAAAGTACATTATAGTTTTTTTTCTCTTAACAAATTAAATGTATGTTTTAGAAGAGTAGTCGACAAAAACTATTTATAAAAAGATACCTGAATGTATCCCATATATTTATAGGGCCATGAATATTATAACAAAAACAGAATTTTCAGTGTGGCTACAGACTGGACGGAGTGCCGACATGGACTCTGACAGTTGTGTATAAATATTATTGTCTGTGTAGCCCTGCGCGAACGCGATGACGCAGCAAATGAACTCCACCTCGTCAGCTGACCCGAGGAGAAATCAAAGCAAATTTTCTCTCCAAATATCCTTAAACCTTTGCGTCTTATTGATATATTTCATAAGGCTGGTCTATTTGATATTGCAATGGTCTCATACAGCGTTTTCATTCAAAGTTACGGAAATATACAGCAACGATCGACCAGTCGTAAAGCACATGCTCTTAATGATCAGATATAGTTACCGAGTATGAAATATTAACCGTCGAAAGGGCCAGCCCATGCAACGGCAACGGTTTCTCCGAGCGGTTCGTGTACGCCTTTTAACGAATGCGTTAACTACGTTCGTACGTGCGTTCCTACTATAGTGAGTAGGAACGTAACTAGGTGTCCGTCTCAATCGCTCACACTCGGTTGTTCGTTATCGTTCCTTCCTTGCGCCACCCTCATTATGCTTAGAGCGGCAAAATTATAATATTCGTATTGTACCGTGTTGCGTACGTAGGTGGCGGGTCAGCGGCGGGGGGCCGCGCGCCGACCGCCGCGCCCTCGTGGGACGCGACACAGAGCACATCGGTAAGCTTGGACCGCGACTGCGCGACCGAACTATCCACTCACTCCACCTCCGTATCGGTTTTCATTATTTTTCGTAGAACTGCATACCTATAACGTACTGAGTCTGCTCTGCTGCGTGTGTTGTCGAGTCGATCATTCTCACACTTAGCCGCTGTTTCGATGAAATGTGCCCAACGTGCGCCCTTCTCGCCGCCGAGTCATCTCCCGCGTCTGCTCGGTTTGGTACATTTCTCTCTCTATCGACGAAGCTTTTGTGATGTGATGTATAATAATGATTTCTTATTCTAGTAAAAACTATTTGCGTTCTGTGCATTCTCAAACATTTCCTTAGACATAAACCCATTTTACAATGTGGATATAATCATTTGCTTTTAAGTTTTCGAATATACTTGAAGTGTATCTGAGCTTCTCTTATAAAAAATGGGGTAATTCGCATGCGCCATTTGCAATTTGTGGTGAAGGTTTTGAATTGTCCGTAGTATTTCAGATAAAAGAGTACAATAGTGTGCTTATTTTTGCTTTTGAATTGTTAGAGCATACGAATTATTTCGTTTATTGAGTGCCGTATTATACTTTATAAAGATTGCATGAAGTTTATTACTCTTAAATCAGTTATTAAATCAATAGATAATAGATGATGAAGCGACCATAATGCAGAGCTTGGTGTAAACGCGAGTGATTGGCTATAGATATTAAATGTGTGAGTTATTGATAACCGAAGCTTTTAATTTGGTCGCCTCTCATTTATTGTATCTAGGCGTGTTACATTCAATTGCATTTTGATAAAATTTCACCAAAGAAAATATTCATTATCAAGTGACTAAATACATACAATAATAATATACAGTTTCAAAATATTTTAGTAGTAGATCTGAAGAAGAGTAAGTATAGAAGAATGGGACTTAATATTTCCTGTGTATTTCGAAGAATGTATAATAAATAATATGTATTGCAATTTTAAAACTTAACCATGTATAATTAATTCCTTACACGAAATAGAAATATTATGAATTTAACCGAATGAAGTGGAATATAAATGGTTTATTTTTAGGTTCAGTGTCACAAAAATTGCTTGGTATAGTGTTAAAACAATTTTTGTGTATGTCTTCCGATCAAATTCGGTATTTTTATGTGTTTACAGATAATGGTTACCAGATTTGGCGCAAACATTTTTTGCTCAAATGACGTCGCCCGTGTTGTGAATAATTTTAGGGATCACGTCTTTCAGTTGTGTTGATATGGCGCTGGGTTGCTTGAATTGCACATACACAGTAACTAAAGCGGATGTTATCGTAAGGCTAGAATTAAATTGTCAATAACGCCCACATATAACTTAAATCATCCTTAGTATTATAGATAGCATAACATTGATACTGCAATAAAGTGTACTTTTTACTATTACTTAAAAAATGTTTTTTCATATTACATACATTATAATATATACATATATTTAAAAGTAAAGAAATTGAATTCGTGGATTCATAAAAATACACCATCAATACCGTATTGTAATACTCAAAAACATGTTATTTATATGAGAATAGGAGTGTTAAAGAAATATCCACCTATTCAATACGCATTCGCCTTTGGAAAGAAAGAGATAGGTGACAATTTCTGTTCTGTTACTCTGTTCTTAGTTACTATGTCTGTGTCAAACTTCAATTGATTTACACGATGGTTGAAGCGGCCGTTTGTTTTTGTTCCAAGTTCGATTAATATAACTTTGTCCAGTGACGTGCTTTGCACACCGTGCACTCATAACTGATGGGAAAGATAAAAATAATGTGTAATTCGTGTTGTAACGTGTTCGAACCGCATTTTATACAATACGCACTATTTATGTTATCACGCGATGGATGTGTCCACAAGACCCGATGAAATGATTTGACGTTTAATATTGTATCTCATGACAGAGTACTACGGAGCCGGCCTCGGCGGCGGCGGCGGCGGCAGCGGGCGGTGATGAGGCGGCGGGCGCGAGCTGTGGCGGGGGGAGCGCGGGGGGCGCGGCGGGCGGCAAGGCGTCCCTGCTCCAGAAGCTGCTGTCGCAGTGACGCCGAGCGCCCGCCCGCCGTCAGGATCCTCGTTGACTTGCATTTATTCCCCGGCCGCCGGTCCCCGGGACCTCGCCTCGCCCGCGCGCGAGCCGCGCTGTACATGGAACGTGTCTGTGTGAATAGATGTAGTCTAGTTGTGCTAGTGATACGAGTCGGCCGCTCGTCCGAGAGTCGCGCCCGACTTCGTTAGATATCTGTATCTATGTATAGTTTTTATATGATGGGGTTTGCTGAGACATATTATGACGGTAGCTTCCTGTGAGGAATAAAAATCCGCAATACGATCGACCCGTACGCATAGTCTACATTCATGATGTACAATAGAAACATACCGCGTGCAATATTGTATAGAAATAATAAACACATATTTTTGGCGTTGTGAACGTTATGTATTATATTATGAAAGTCAGATGTTACCTGTTATGACAAAGTAAGTTCTATTGTAGTATTTGTGGAACGAGATGATGGCGGTCGCTCCGAGAGTGACTTCGGTTATTTGTTATGTTCACATATTCAATTTCATGCTTGTTCGATTGGCGTAACATATAAAAAAAAACCTATACTTTGTGATAGCTTCCAGGAAAATATATTTAAAATCGTTTTGTTACTATTAAGTATTTTACTCTCGGAGTATAGAATTCGGTAAACATAATATGTAAATAATGTTTTGTTAAATTATAGCTGTTACTTTATTGTAAATATTCTGTTAAAATATCAGTGTGTTTCTTCATGTGATATAATTTCTTTTTATTTTAAAAACATTTATTGATTTGATCAAACTTTTCTGGATTTCTTATTTGAGATATGTATATTGTTACGTTTTTATTTGCCAATTACACGAAGTAAATTAACTTTTTGATTCCAAATAATGCATGTTAAGATAACAGATGGACGATCCGCGCTAATATCAATAGCTAATATGATACATGAAATGTAAATTATACGATTCAAATGAACCGGATGAAATGCACGTTTGAAGGGTTTAAGTCCGCGGGACCACGCGGTGCGATCCAAGCTTCATAAAGCAACGCACAGGTCGGCAGTCACCGTTACCGTGATTGCGACACAATATTCTATATTGTAAAATGTCCGAACATGATATGCACGATTGTACCGTATCTCATCGTTATCTGTACATGTAAATATTGACATAGTTGTATATATTTAACGGCTTCATTTTTTTATTATTATTATTTGTAGTTGGTAGAAAAGTTTGGCCACATTCATTAAGTATACGTTAAATTAGTTGTAACGCGTCATGTTTATTTTTGTTTTAAATACGTTTTTATATTAATCAGTGTGTCTGTTAGCCGTAACCCCCTATGACTAATCGGCGTGGGTATCCGTCGGTGTCGCATAGATGTCGTAGTGATCGTTTGATATTATAAGAATCTTGTGCAGGTCGCGGCGATACATGAATGCTCAATATTAAACCAGACTCCTCAAGTGTATCGATTCGACGGAGGTCACTCGCTCTCGATGTTTTATCTAAGATTCAAATAAATTTAAATCGTTTCTCATATAATTTTACACGAGTGAATGGGATAATTGAACATAACGAAGGCATGTTCTGTAATATGGAAGGACTTTAAACATAAGATGGCTATTTTTGTAAGAGATAGAAGTTATTATAGTTGCTACCGTAAAGAACGTAATTATAGTCGTAGGGATAAGAATTGCGTTCAGTGTTAGAGCTGATACTGTAGACATATTGGATGTACGTGTACGGTCGGCGTTCGTCGCGTTCGTTCGCTGGTGCGGGCGAAAACCACTGCGTATTGAAAAATTGTACTTAATACGTAGTAGTATGTATTGCACTTGATTAGTAAAAACGTGCCACGAGCTACACGAACAGCACGAATGTCGACGCAGCGGAACTATCGCGAACAGCGTCACTTTGGTGAAGAGCATTTCCAATATAATCTAAGTGTATAGGTTCAAGGCAGTGTAACATGTGCGGCATACTTTTGAGTGGTCTCGACGGCAGTATATATTTAATCTTGCAAATGAGCATATATTCATCGTTATTTAATTACTTGTAAAATTTAGCACCGACTTTTTATCAGTATTTTGAGTCATTTCCGACAGTGATGCGCATGTCACGACACTTGTCGTGAGTTTGGAAGCTAAAATGAACGTTATCGATATATCACGGTTCGAAATGACGACTAATTTTGAAATTTAAAATTTAAGACTTCTAGAATCGCACAATCTTTACTTATAACTTACTAACTAAGCATTATTTAAACATAACTCGTAAATTAGAAGTTTGCGCGTGACGTGTGATATGACTCATATGTATGGGAACGACAGCCTCCCGCTAAACAAATACACGTTTAAACCCTATTGCGTTCGGGACCACAACTCGACACTACCAATGATTAAATATTCCCATTCACCCCTTACTTAGTTCGCTTGGGTCTGCCCTGACAACTAGTGAGATATGAACAATCTAATCTTACACACGCTATTGTATTTTCCTTACTATTCTAACAGTTTATTCAGATGTACACGTTTGTCTGGTTTCGTTGTGTTTGCCAGAATTATTCATTATAAAGTATAAATAAATGGCAATTACTTAAGAGGTTATAAAGTACTTAACAAATTATGGGGGGTTCGTTTTAATTTGACATTTCAAGATGCTGACAGATACTATTTAACTAGTGGCTTTAGAGTAACTTCTCACGACTACCAACCATAGTATGTAATAGCAAGTAAATATACGCTAAAATTAAATTGTGATGTATGTTATAATACCTACCTAACGATGAACGTACAAATAATAATGTAGGGGATATCCATAAAACCAAATTTAAAAATAAATTGACTAAGGAAATATATATAAATATTTTTATACCCTAACAATTTAAATAGATGTGATGTTTCGAATACTAAACATTTTCATTGGAGACACGAATTGGGAGGACGAAATTTTATAACTCCATTAGCGTTAACAATAGTGAGAGAAAGCTTTACAGTATCGGAGAAACAGCAATATTATAGTTCATTCCACTTAGCTCGTTACGAGGACACGTGCTTGTTGTATCACATAAGGTATATACCAAATGATAAGTACAAGTGAAGGCCTTGGGAGGGGACGCATTGAACATAGTCAAGTTAACATCATTACTTATTAAAGAGTACCGAAACGCGAAGCTTATTTAAGGATCGCTAGAAACTGCATTAAATGCCGTCACTTAGTTTTTGAAGTCTCAGTGAGAATTTAATGTACCCAAAGAATGCTATATTTTTTACAGGTTTACGGTAACGTAGTTATGTAACAAAGATTCGTATCGTATCGTATCGTATCGAGAACACGTCCACTGAATGGGTTAATAATGGTTTTCCGTAAATTGTAATGTACATAAAACAATAGCATCGACGATGCATGGGTGCCTCAAATTACAAAGTAAAAGTAATTAAATATTTTTAAACGTCACCTTAAGAAGAACGATAATATTATACGATATGGAAATATGTATTAGTTACAATAATAAATAGTTGTTAGACGTTCGAGTATCGGTGAACTTCCGTTAGACAATGCGAAAGTAAAACATCTCATTGGCCAATTTAATGGTAATACTTATACAATATTACATCGAAATCAGTAAGGCAGTTGATAAGTAAATAAACATTTATATATATATCGTCGCGAAAATATTTTTAAGACAAGTATTGTGTAAAGACTCAAATTTTGTACAACTAATTTCATACTCGAGATATTATACCTAATCGTTATCTGCCGTCGCGCGCCGTCGCGACGTTAGATACATGAAGTTATGAGAATAATACATAATGCGTCTTCCAAATAATAATAAAGTGGTACTAAACAATATACTGGGCTTCTGTCTGCACTCAATGCACTGTCGCGACAGTTGTGACGTGCAATTCAATTTTAATAAGCACGGAACCAGTACATTATCGCATAATGACATTGGCTGCTAATACTGTTATGGAGACTAAAGTAAATAATGGACTTTAAAGTCATCAACGAAGAGATATTCCTATAAGATAAATTAATATTTTGGTAATCGAACGTTAGAATGTTAAATGGGCTTTATGAATAAAAATACTTTACGCAAATCGTCTATTAAATTATTATATGTCCTATTTAAGTATTCGTCTTGATCTAAAGGTTGAATCCAATCAAACGCGTGTATGGGATATTATTAAAAGTGTTATGTCTCTGAAATAGCTTTGCGCATTTTAATATTGTCAATTTTGTTTGATACCATCGGCCGAAGTAGAGTCAGCCTATGTTGAACACGTGATCTGTTAAATTGTATAATTCGGCTCCAGCGTTGCAGTTATCTGGACCATTTTTAATTATTGAACGTTAATTTTGTAAAATTTCGGCTGCTATTTCATTATAATTATGTGTTATGTCAACTGTTGCAAAATTAATAGTTATTAACTATTAGACATTAAGTCATGTGGAATAATGATTAGGGCATGATAGATTTTACAATTATTATTAATCTTGAAAAGAAAAAAAATTGGTCTACGTATATGGAAATGTTATATATGAATACTATATATATGTATATGTTATCGGGAGTTCTATGTAAACCAATCGGAACATACATTTGTTGTGTTAAGATTATGTCAATCCCTTAACACAGAGTACATAAACCTAGGAAATTGTATATTAATAGGGTCCAAAATTTCCATCCAGTGTTAAAAATAAATCGGACTGTAAGAATTTATAAATTGGACTGTTTTAAACAAATGTGATAATCCATTATTTTTATGTGACCTAACTACTCTGTGGTGAGGGAATCGTAGCAATCACTTGGCGTACCATGTACTACGGAAACATTGATGGGTACGGGAATCTTTGTTTCGCGGGGAAAACATAATTAGTACACTTGATCTATTTCTTGTTGATTTTCAACTAGGATTTGACATTTTTTGCTACATTTTTTTATATTCTATATAATAATTCCTCTGTACAATATTAAGTGTGATAAATGTATTTATAATTAGATGACAGTCGCTAACACAAGGAGGTAAACGTAGTCCCGTACACAATTGATTTTATTTTTTGTATAAAATCGTACCTCTTGTCTTGGCCTGTCGTCTGTAAACAGGGGTATATTTTGTATTGTGTATATTTATTTAGGTGTAACATTCAGTTATAGATAAAGTCGTATTAAAGCTAATTATGTTTTTCTAGGACACTGCAAAGTGATTTTAGTTACTGGCTAAACACCAGAAAGGATTACGGCTCGTACATGCTTTATTAATCTAATATCTTAAGAAGTGAAAGATGATTTGTTGTGTCAAACACAACGTTACGGGTGGGTTATCTTCGTCAGCTTTAACGACTAATTAAGTATGTCCAAGTCTTGAGCAGACTAAAACTTAATTGATTAATGTTGCATATATGTATAGAACTAGTCTCAGCTTGTGCCGTAATACTTTTTGTGGATGGCTGTTAAGTCTGTGTTATTTAGTTCTTCAACTTTAGATAAGGCCTCTTTTGTTTTGCTGTGCATTTCTTCGCATTGTATGTATGTATGTTTATATATTGTAAATAGCTAAAATACATATATTTTTACGACTAGAATACACAACCAAAGTTGTTATAAAGTGATGGTTGAATTAAATAATAAATTTGATATAGGTCGTTATGTTTATATTTTGTGTAAACGTACAGTCGAGAAGTCCGCTGTATGGTTATAACCGAGTCTTGTCGAAGCCTTTTACACAACCGCCCTGATATTAGTGAAAACGAATTTATTATTTTTGGTACAAAATTGGAATAAATTAATTTATTCAAGTAAATGAACACATTACAATTCAGTAATGACAATGAATTAAATAATAGTTGAAGTGTGGCTTACTCTGTTTTTGTTCCTAATAGTTGGTTCTGGATTACTTTCCATATACTTGTCAATTAATCGAAGCCGACACTTGATAAGCGAGGTGTTTTGAATAGTAATATTTTATTCATCAATACAAACAGGCGTTTTGAGTACACTACTTTAAGTTGTATTTTTTTGTACATTTTAGATTCGAAAATATAATAATATCTAAATGATGAGTCGTTTTATTTTCATCCACTATACCTTATAGATTATTTTAGTTGCATAATAATTATGTTAATGGTTTTTTTTTTTGGAAAATATTATGTTAGAATTGTTATTGATACAAAGTTCGAAGCTTTGGAATTTCTTTCAATACTACGGTATACTTAACCCACTAAATAGTGTATGGGCCCTACGGAATGAGACAAAATTGTATCATGAATATGAAGTGCCTAGTGAATATATTTTGATGTGGATTTATCATTCCGCAAGGACTATCATTTCCATACATTTTTAAAATAGCGGAATCGTGAACGGTTACCGCTAAGATTTTATTCTAGGGGCTCTGAATATAC
>DWPQ01000929.1:0-13888 GCA_018251795.1 Perichares adela | reverse complement strand
TGAAAAATTGTATTTACTTGTATTTTAATATTTAAGGATCTCATTGTAAGTGAAACACTGTTTCTTATGAGAATAAATTCTTTAAACCTAACCTATATGCATGTTTAGTGAACTTTTATTACACTTAATATATACACGCCATCCGTGGATATTTGTGCCAGAGCCGCCCTCCTCCAAAGAGCCACATGCAGCTCTGGAGCCGCACTTTTGCTGACCAATGAACTAGCTGAATGCTGACTACAAATAACTGTAAATGTAGTGTTACAAATTGTGTGTGTGTGGGAGTGTGTTGTAAATACATGGTTCAATATTAAACGGTTACAGGTTATAAAGAACTCGACGTTCTCCCACGCCTCGGACGTGTGGTCGTACGGGGTGCTGTTATGGGAACTCCTGACTGGTGAGACCCCGTACAAGGGTATAGACGCCCTAGCGGTCGCGTACGGTGTTGCAGTCAACAAGCTCACGCTGCCAATACCCAGCACCTGCCCGGAGCCGTGGAGGGTACTGATGGAAGGTAATGGTCAAGAAGTCACTAGGGTAATGGATGTTTTGGCGTTTAGAAGATTTATTTATAAGATTGATACAAACCTTCTTAGTTTAGACTTGTGCTAACACATGGAAATCCTGTAAAAGACAAAACTTTAATAACCCCAAACAATGGAAGCCAATACCTGAAATTCCTGGTCCAGATCTGAAATTTTAATAACACTAATCAATGGTAATCAAACTCATTTACATTACCTATGGAATGGAAGACCTTTGTTTTAAATACATTATTAAGTATTATGTTATCAAACTAAAGTGCTCAGAAATTTGAAGTCATAAAATGATATGGTACTTCAGTTTCAAATTCATACCCTTGACAAACTAAGATACTCGTACTCAAAACTTTGAAAACATCAAAATACTTCACACTCAAATACAGTCATGCCCTAGATACTTAAAGACTAATGTTGACCATTCCAGCGTGCTGGCACAGCAACCCCCGCGAGCGGCCACTGTTCCCCGAAATCCTGGAACAGCTGGATCGCATCAGGCAGTCCGAGTTCACGCGCGCACCCCACGAGTCCTTCCACACAATGCAGGATGGATGGCGGCTCGAGATAGAGGAGGTGCTTCGGGATCTGCGCAGGAAGGAGAAGGTAATCGACGAGAGAGTGAGATTTGAGTGAAGTTTTTACAAAATATGTGAGCCGTTTTTTTGTCCAGTGAGTAATGTTTTACAATATGTGTAAGAAGTTTTTTGTCCAATGAGTAAAGTTTTTACAAAGTATGTAGGATTTTTTTGTTGTTGTAAGGCATTGTAAAAATATCACTCATTTGCGTTTTTTAATGTGACTGTTTGGATTATGGAATATAGAATACTCAATAAATTGTGGTGTAACTTGTCCGCGTCGTTATTCCCGTCCGATAATAATGTACTTGTTTTCAAGTCAAGTGTGAATAAGCATTACTAAGTGCTCTTTACCTACATATGAAAGATAAAAATAGAAATTTCGTAAGACAGCATTTTGTATATAAATTCAAAACAAATCAATAAAATTTGACACAAGTGGGGTGGTATCTCCCCTATCGTGACACATTATGTGTGTGCGTGCAAACTATCCTTGTTCATTATATTGTACAATACTAACGTGTGAATGTTTCCCTTGACGCTCGCACAGGAATGCAGAACCATAGAGGAGGTTAGTGCGACGAGTGATAGACAGATATAACATAAACCATAGAGTTATTTTAATAGAGTAGGGAAGCCAGTCTAAAAATGTCTGTGGAAAATATATAGAAAGCAAATGTAACTACATATCTGTTTCTCTTTTTTTTTGCTCGCATTCGACAGAGATAGTACACAGGTCTCACGTCTTCTCTTTCTTTTTATTTGTTGGACACTCGCACTCACATGCCTGTCTATGGCTCCCCTACTGTATATATAACAACTCTATGGATAGAACTAGATTTTGTATTTGTATCGGTTTGGTTCTGTTACTGCTTCCCTTTTGTAGACGAAGTAATTATTTTTTTTTATACTTTTTAATTGCATAAGCTGTTTGAGTTACTTGATATATCTTTAAGAATACTTATCCTGTATTAAGGGAAAGATAAATACATGACTAAGATCGTTATGTCAAATTAACAATGCGACATGAAACGCAATTTTTGTTTGTGTTATTTGTATGTGTAAAAGTTTTGTTACATTTTGTTATGTTATCTGTAACGGATTATAATGATATTTGTATTATATACCAATACTAGCTGACCCCGCCAACGTTGTTTGCCATATAAAAGATGGTGTAAGAATATGGGGATTCATGATGGAAAGGTGAAAATTGAGAGTTGTGTGTATTTTTTGGTGCCGCATCATAAAAAAATATTTGAAAAAAGTGGCCAAAAAATAAAATAAAAAATGTTGGGCATGGGCCCCTCTTACAACTAACTTATGAGTATAAAAAATAGTTTACAACCTATTCTCAGACCTACCAAACGTACGTACAAAATTTCATAAAAATTGTTCAAGCCGTTTCGGAGGAGTTTGGCAACTAACACTGTGACACGACAATTTTATACAAATAGATTTCGAACTGTAATATTTTATAACCAGTAGACCAGGCAGACTATGTCCTGCCCGGAAAAGCAGCGACGGAACCAGGGCAATGTTTTGTAGAATATTGTTTTATGTATCACGGAAAACAGAGAAATTCTTAAAATAACTTTAAAAAAAAAATGCTTTTTTTTCATCCTAAGGACTTCGAAGTACCTCTTTATGAAAATTCATCACCATCGGTTCAGCGGTTTGGCCGTGATCGCGTCACAGACAGACAGTGTTACTTTTATAAATAGATTAGTATAGATAAAACACGATACTTTTGGTTTAGAGTCAGAGAGAGATGTAATATATGGATATCTCACTTCTTTGGTGGCCCACAATGCATCAGTGATGCTTTTGGTGCAGCAATGATCATTTAGCATCAGGTCCTACTCCTTTGTCGGCTAATAAAAATAATGATACAAACATTAATCATTAAATTCAATTCAATTAAATCATTAATCATTTAAGCCATTAACATTAAGATTTGGGTTGAGCGGCTATCATTTCCAGTAATTGAGTAACCATGACCTATTAAGATGCCAAAGTTAAATAATAAAGTTATGAGTTTATTTATTATGGTTTCTGGACACTTAGAAATTAAGCTTAATAGAAGAAAAAAACAATTTGTAATTGTAAAATATTATGGGTTCTCTGTGGCGTAGATCTCTTTTTAATATGTGGCATTATCAACAATATCTTGGCATCCATTCACCTTTTATCTACAGTACAATATATGGTATAATTTGTAAAATTTGGATCCAATTAACTATATTGTTGGAAGTGAAGAATATTATAGGCATTCATATGTATTTTTTTCCTGGTCATTTTCTTTATTCTTAAAACTTTGAAACACCACACCTATTTCAAATTCTCTCCAACTCCAAGGGTTGACTAGGCCCTAAAAGGAGGAGCGGCAAGAAACTGCCAGTATATTTTCCTGCTCACAGTATTGTTTACTATTTTTATTGTTATTATTTTTTAAATGTGTATGTATGTTTTTTTTATTTTTATTAATGTATAGTTGTGGATATTATGAGTAATTAAATGTGTCTTCTTCTTCTTATTGTATTGAGAAATCATGTTCACACATATATTTAAATCGCCAGGAGCTACGGTGTCGAGAAGAGGAACTGACCCGGGCGCAACTCCAGCAACGACTGCTGGAGAAGAACTTGGCGCAGAAGGAACGCGAGCTGGACATGAGGGAGATCGACCTGGCGACCCGCGAGCTGCACATACTCATATTCGCCAGCAATATGTCCCACACTCAGCCGCCACAGCCCAACAAACGAAAGGGTGAGTTGTGTCTTCTGTCACGCTCGTTCACCATTTGATAGAGCAGGATAGCAAATTGCGACAAAGGAGGTCTCACGCCCGCGAGCTTTAAATACTCATATTCGCCAGGAACATATCCCACACGCAGCCGCCACAGCCCAACAACCGAAAGGATAAGTTGTGTCTTCTGTGTCGCTCGTTCACCGTTTATTAGAGCGGGATAGCAAATGTAGCTAAAGGAGTGTTGCCTGTACAGCGGCTGAGCTCCGATTGTTCTATATTCGTAGCTTTTATATATATGCAAGCTATGTAGAAACCTAAACCCTGGTTAAGATGAAAGAATATTTTTCTATCTTCAAAATGAGCACGCGGGTGTTGGCATGGTCATGATGGCAAATGGTAACCTGTGCTAGTTTTTTGTCTCCCTTTTTCCTCATACTCGAGAAAGTATCACAAGTGGAATGTCATACAAATTCCATCCCATATGTTTATAGTATTCTGTAATAAAATGAAATGAATACAATTTGCAGGCAAGTTCAGCAGGATGAAACTTCTGAAGAAGGACACGATATCATCGCCGGTAGACTTCCGACATACGCTCACAGTGAGACCTTCGGACGACGAGTCCAGCGTCAAGCAGTTGGTCGCAGTGGCCAAGGACACCCCGCCAGGATCGCCGGCGATTATGAGAGCGATAGCGCGTGAGTACTATATCGTACTGGGACTAATATATCTGTAGCATTAATACAAACTTCGAATAAAATTTCATTATGTCGACCTGGTCGTTTCAATACAAAATGGTAGGACTGAGGTTCAAATCCTGCATGCACCCTTAATTTTTAAAGGGTACTATGTTATTCATTCTAGTCATATTAAATATCTTCACAGAAAACATTATAAGAAAACTTACATGCCTGAGTTTTTTCCATATTGTTCTCAGTCTGTCAACATACCCTTGGCCAGTGTTATAGACTTACTGGGCTACAAAACCATTTAATGTGGCAGGACATTCAAGGATTGGAGCGTTTATGGGTTGTAATGATACAATTATTATGTAGAGATAATCTACTTGTGCCTATAACTCACCCTTCCTGTTACAAATATGCCATTACGGTATATCAATATTTATTTTAAAATATGTCAAGTATAAGTATTGAAATGTACATACATAAATTCTATCTCAAGCAACCACAACCCAAGACCAAATATTTAATCTAACTCGGAACTTTATCCCTTGATCGATTAACTGATTACATTAACATGATTGACATGAATCACATACTAAATGTTAAATTAAGCTTACGACAATATGTAAATGAAAATCACATCTAAATCGGGTAAACCTTTTCAGAGATTAGCGTGCACAAACGCACAGGGAGACGAAAATTCTAACGATCACTGTTTTTAGTGCTATTGCGTTGATAAATTTCGCAATTTTTTTTTTCTCATATGCCATCCACGTACAGACATCGATCCGTTACCGATTCCGATTGATGTATATATTGCACACTACAGTGCCAGCGGACGGCGTGAAGGGCAAGACGTGGGGCCCGTCGACGGGCCACCAGCGTGCGCGCGCGCACCTCCCGCTGCCTGCGCTCCGACCGCGAGCGCAACGACCCTCCTGCTCCGCGCCACACCTGCCGCACCCCGCGCGGGTGCCGCACGCAGGTGTGTACCCCACACAGACACATTAACACACACACAGAGACACACATACATACATGTGCATACATAGATAATATATCTGGCTGAGCATTCCACGCTCGCCTCTCGTGAAGCTGAATAGGCCGCTAGGGCCCACCGCAAAATGTAGCCTACAAAGATACACGATGACTTTCAGGAAGAAAATGTATACAAAAAAGAGGTCGTGTCGGTTAATATTGATCCCTTTCTGTCGTCCAACTTCCAACTACCATACATATAGAAACATAGATAAACACATACATACTTAAGTTAATTATGTATACATGCGTACGTTGTACGTACGTACATTCATAAACACATACACATTTACAAAAGGACTGAGCAAAATTTATACAGGGCCAAATGTGTAAAACGAAGACAGATATGTCAGATAATAAACATACTTGATATTCGATTTTGCTTTACCTTACCCCAACCACGTAAAATGAAATAAATATTGCTTTTCACATTTAGAGATACACTTCGATTTTAAACTCATGTTTTCTTGCACATGCCTCTAAGTTTTATAAAAGTTGTGTGCGTATTAAAAGTTAATTATTTGCTTCAGTGAAAGACAATATCTGAGAATAATCTAACGGACTAGCTTCTCTGGTTAGCTGTAGGTACAATTGATACATAAGTTCATATCCCATGTTAAATTTATCACCTTAGGATGTTCAATTGAAATTTGAATTTCATTTTACACTTATCAAAATTGGTTTATCACTTTACAAATTACACTATTTATTCATAATCTATTGTAATTTTTCTAACATTAATATGTTCCCAAGTTTGTGTCAAATTTCCTATTTCAGTGTTATGTTTTTCAATTTGGTAACAAAAGTGTCATTGTTATTATTATTTGACAAGTAATTTTTAGCTCATAGTTACCAAGTTGAAAGAAATAATTCTGACGCAATACTAGATAGATTTATAACTTATCCTGGTGCAATAAGACTAATTTAACAACGCCGTCGGCTGTCTCTCTGAATAGGACCGACAACCATAAATAAGATAACTTTTGACACTTAACATTGTAAAATATAAACTTATAGATACACATGTATAATCCGCTACTAATCTTAACTGAAATAAACCCACGAGATACCATAGAGTGTCCAATGACAATACTTCCTGTGCATAGAACGAAATTACTAGAAATTTTTACACGGAAGGTAGTCGAAGCTTTTGTTTTTTAGCTTTTTTATCTTTTTTTTTAATTGATAATAGGGGCACAACCATATTCGTGAATTACGGTATTGAAGTTTTCTACGTTGTTTGCATATATCGATACCTCCCACGCATAAAGTCATATCGCAAAAAATACGAATTTATAGGAGAGCCATTTTTGTGAACGTTAAAGTCCATTAGTGTTTAAATGTGAAGAATATTGTCAATTGTTAAGAATAAATGTTAAGAATATTGTCAACTCATTATTTATAGTCAATATTTAAATTTTGATTTCAAGAATATTTAGTGTAGCATAATTTGATTCTAATAACACAAAAATATAGTATTGCTAAAAAAAACTGTGTTCCAATTCGACTTTATGCGTGAGAGGTGTCGATACAGTAGTTCCAAAGGTAGAACAATCGAAGCTCGGGTGTTCCCCAGACATGATCTATAGCCTGGCGGGATCTCCCTTTGCTACAGTGGGGGAAGGTTACCACGTCACGCCTTTGCTTAGACCTGATTTAAATTATTATCCCAAAGCTATATTTTGAAATATGAGTTGTCTTGTTTTTGTGTTACTAATTTGTTTGTAAGTCGTGTAAACATATTTAGTTGTAACGGGTACCCACGATTTTTGTACTTTGTGCAATCGCGATAATATAAGTTTAAAATCGTAAGTGCAGACGTATACGCACAAATATATAAGGCTCTAGACAGACGGACCGCATTTAAACTGCAATTCGACGGCAAATTGCAGTTCAGGTGCAGTTTGAAAGCAGTTGACACCACTGCAATAGGAATGCAAACCAACCGCGCAGTCCGATTGCAGTTGCAACTGCGGTCCGTCTGTCTAGAGCCTAAATTGGGTAACTTTTGCCAGACATAATATATGGTAAACTGTGCGTGTAGTCTTGTGTGATCGTAAAGTTTATCGTTAAACATATCTTTCTTGAGAAAAATATAATAAATACTACTTATTTTATAGTCACATGTATTTTATAGTCACACTTTGTTCTATGTACAGGTTGAGTTGGTTCTAGAAACATGTATGGCAATATCGCTATAAATATTTTTCAATCATGTATAAGAACAGACGATGGTAATCTAGGTGTGACCTTATCCGCGTAAACAATACCTTTAAAGGGTCTGTCATTGCGTTACATTAACCTAACAATCGACTGGCATTATTAAATTAGTTTTATTTTCTAATACATATAATATACATATATAATAATAAATAAATGTAACACAATAAAAAAACTCGTATATCGTTTGTATCGATAAGTAACGGACGCGCGCGCAGCGGGGCTGATTGCAATAGGCACGATCGACCAGTCGAAACGAAAGCCGCGCAAGTCGAAATCGCAAGTGCGCGCGCACCCGCCCGAGCTCGCCAAGAAACGGAGCGGCAGCCACGACGACCTCCTATACGAGAACGAGCCGAGGAAAAACAAGTTCCTCCTATGTCCGATGTTCACGTCCACCGCGGACATATCCATCCACTACGACACGGTGTTCGACATACCGGTCGAGAAGAACAGGAAGGGGAGCCACGGGGACGTGAAGAGGAATATCCTGAAGAGCATCAGGTCGAACAGTCTCGCCGGGCTGCTGGCCGTCGCGGGTAACCTCAGCTCGGAGACTACGGAACTGCTTAGGGACGAGTAGCTTCTGTTGACAAGTTTTTCATAGAGTTGTTGTACTATAGTAGGTGAGCCAGACTTAAATGTAATAATCTATATATAAATACGTGAAGCGAAAACTTTCAATCCCTTTTTACGAAAATTGCGCAGACGGAAGAGTAAATTTGGAACACTTATAGTTTATGTGTAGGAGAAGTGCAGAACTAATATTTTTCAATAATAATGCTAATAAGTACATTAATTCAACAAAAAAAACCTTACACGCACGAGGACACGCCCACATGCATACTCGATATACGTATACTGTTTTGACGTTTATTATGCAAATGGCGGTTGACAAAAAGTTTCGTTTCAGTGATTCTATTGTGAAGAAGTGTAAAAACTAGTTATTATTGGTATTGAAAACATTTTTTTAAAATGATTTATGGTTAAATTTCAACCATCACACCATCACTAGTAATAAAATTATAATAAAGTAAACTTTATCTTCGATCGTTCGATCGTTTTTATCCATAAATTGTTAGTATGTTAGTTACAGTGGTTCATAATTTACGTTAATATTGTTAGTTAATACGACAGATCAAATTTATTTATTGAAGAAAAATTCAATGACTGTCTGTGTTTCCAGAAAAAGTGTCCTTCGTAAAAAAAATTGTTAGCAAATGAGGCGTTACTTCCTTCAAAACCACGGGTTTCTCATATTCCCTCTCTATTTATTGGTTGGACAATACACTCATGTACAACCCTATGGCTCCCCTACTGTACGTATAATATCTCTATGCCTTTTTTAGAATAGTAATGCCCTTTAGAATAGTATGGATAAGGTCCTAAGGTTCATAGTAGTCAAAGCCGTTCAGATTAAGACTTATGTTGTAACGATTCATTTAATGCCGCAATATTATTAAACAGTTTAAAATATAAATGTTGTGCTACAGTATAAAGTGTCAATCGGAATCGAACGTACAAAATTGATGCCATATTTTGAATACATATCATTTTTACTAACACATTCCTCCTACGATGTGCATTTGATCAATTTTTCCCATAACCTTCGTTCGGAATATCTCGTATTATCGAAAACAGTTCATTTCGTATTGACGAAACAAATCTTTATTGGTATTGCAATTAAATTTCAACTAGAACACGCTCGTCCTTGAGCACTTGTAATTCTTAATTAACATGTAAATAATTTAAGGCTAGATTGTATGAAGTTCCCAAGGATTTGATATTATTGTGTAGGTATAGTTGGAATGGTATTGAGAAAAAAAATAAAAAGACTTATTTCGTAATAGTTTTTATTTAGTCATAGGGTAAAGACCAGTGGCCGTTAGACGTATCCGTAATTGATAACTTGTTGGTATGTATTATATAATTTCTTATGTGTTATACTAAAACATATCGCATTGTATAAAACATCGAAAATGGAACTTATATTTAATATTATTGTCAAATATTGTTATTTTTGCCATTTATATAGAAATGTTATATGTATTCATGCTTTTACAAAACAATAAGTATTGAACAATATTTTTTTAAAACGTAATACAATAGAAGGAACTCAAAAATATTTTAATATTATATGACGCATTTATAAAGAAAATTATGTTATAAGTTTATTCATTGACCACATTTTACCATTCACTTGGTGTTAAGATGACTTCAATATTATTTTTTCAAAGTTAAATATAAAATACGGATTTTACACAATAACATTATATGAAAAAAGATAAAAAAAATATTATTTTGCTGATCGGAAATTATGAAAAAAAAAATTTTTTTTATATGAAATAAAAATAAATATAAATTACTACCTGAGTTTAAATATAATTATTTCCCCCCTCCCCATATGAATTTGTGATTGTAAAGCATTTTTAATTGTAAAATGTGGTCAACAGAATATCATAATGTATGTTAGCAAATGGTTTAGCATAGATTAGATTTAGCGATAGATTATAAATTCCTCTGTAAAAGACTTAAACAATTCAGTTATGTTCGACTGAAGATAATTAGGATCTTGCCACATTGTACGGAAGCTTCGTTACTAAGAGTTTATTGCAACGTGTAGAAATGAAAAAAAAAAAAAACAATTAAAATGAGAAAAAAAATATCTTTCTACACGTTGCATATCTCTTTGAAGTGATTTGTGTTGAAACCGAGGCAATATCGCTCTGTATGCATTATTTTTAACATCGAATATTTTGTTTTTTTTTCTTGCTGCTATAAAGGAACGTCTCAGGACAGTCTACCGTATCCCTGTGAGTATATTTTCCATATTTGTGACTGGCAACGTGTGTTTTTTTTTTCTGTTGCGACCAAGGAGGCGATAATTTCAACGACGCCTTTTTATAAGTTTTGCACAATAATGCATGGAAATATTGTAGAATTATATATGTAAAGTGAATTATGCATTTTTTATATATTGACTGGATTATACAGACCATAGACAAAATTATCATGACGGTTATAATAACGAATCTCAGTAAGCGATTGTGTAATTTTATGAGAATTAAACATCAACTGTTTGACGTTTTTTATTAGCGAAAAGAAGTAATAAACTATTATTGTTATTTTTTTTTAATGTGCACAAACGAAATATAAATTTTATTTAAGTCTACCCTCATCTGACATTTTTTTGTTATTATTGCAACATTATAAAATGACTTTATAAGTGTCGGGCTTAATGCCTTATGGCACATCGTTTTTTTTATTTCGTTATTAAGTCGAAAGCTGATGTATTCACTTGGTCGGTGTACTCAATAGTGTTACGTCACAAATGATGGCGCCATACTGTTATTGAACGATATGTAACTTCGGATTCGGCACACGTCAGAGCAATATAGCGAGTAAGATTATACGTTTAGTTACGTTCGTATATAACGTCTCTGTAGCTGGTTAGCGTGATACGATTGTGTGTTGACAGTTATTTGTATGTGTGCGTGTATCTTATTGTTTTGATCACTGAGCTACATGTATTTTTTTTTAATCTCTTGTAAGCTAGTACTTGACAGTGTTTTTTTTTTTGTCAATTGTAAGCATTTGTTTGCTTTCAGCCTGTATTTTTTTTTCATATCTCGTTAAAGTTAAGCGCTATGCATGCTTATCAGTTCATAGTTATACGCTATATACGGTAAAATAAGTCGTTGTTTTTTTTTTTTATTATATATGTATTTGTCGTACTTACTTATCCGTTAGTTTGTATGATACTTTGCTTCGTCTCCTATCACCATGTCGGTATGGCACGCTTTCAAATGTTTACAATGGTCTAATATAGATATGTGTTTGGAAGTCTATATGATGGAATTGTTGCGTAGATAGTTTAAAATGGTTTGTGATTAAAAAAACGCATAAATATCAATTAATTTTAATTGCGATTTATATCGAGTCGGTGAAGTTAATGAGTTTAATGACGTAAATAAAAATTTCGATTTTGACGAATTTGTTGTCAGTGAATTAGGGGGTAAGGGTGAATTTAGGTGTGCACAAATCACATAGGCTTCCAATCGTAGTACAGTGTTTATAGTAATAGTACAAAACGGTCAGGCCCCGCTGTAACTCGGCAGTAGGTAATGTTCCTGTGGTGGTGGATATAGAGGCTTAGCCGTCACACGATTCGGTCGACGACTTACGACGTATTACGTACCCATATGATTATCCGATACATCGCTCTGATTTTTTTTTTAATATGTAAAAAAAACAATTGGAAAGTGATTAGAGAAACTCTTTGGTGATCTGGTTCTTTTATAGTTATATACATTTTTTTTTTTATATATCAAATAAACCTTTTCCATAAAATCGATGCTGGTGTATTTCTTTTAACATGGGACTACTAATCAATAGCGACTAACATCCCCTTAACACGAACGGAACCGAACAGATGGTCTCGTATAGAAAGAGTACGATATACAAGAGACGGATAATGGTGACGGGTGAAGCGAGACAGCAATACGTGAATATAAAACGGCTTAAGCTTATCTCACTGCGGCTATCTAATGGGGAGAGGATGAACTGAAGAGTCAGTTGTAACAATGTATTTGTATTAACAAAAGTATACGGCCGTACCGTTCTCACCGATAGTGCCATGCCCAGTACCTTGCACAATGTAAGTATGACATATTCCTTTATTTATTCACGAGTTAAAGCTTTTTATGTTGCTTCTCTTTTTATTTATTACCGAATGAACTGTGTGGCATGTATAGCATTTAACGTTCTTCACCGAATCTTGCATGTTACTGTATTTATGCACTCGTAAATAAACATTCTAAATTTGAATTTGAATTGTGAAAAAAAAGAATAGAAATGAAATGTGACAGTTCTGTGTTGCCAGTGAGAAAATTGTTTGAACTAAAATACAAAGTATGAGTGATTGGCATAGTTGTCTATGCTTTAACGAATCGTAATTGTTATTGTTAATATTTTTCAACATTCATTATGCAATTAACTTTGTTTCAGATCAAATCTATATATAACAGAACTAGTTGTTTGTTTCCATGTAAAACTAAAACTAAGGGCTTGTGAAGATCAAAAATGTGATTGTCGGCCTCATTTAGTTTTTTTCGATGTACCCATTAAAATAAAAATTAAGGGCATTCACATTTTTGACACAATTTTTCGTTTTACATACTAATTTATTCAACAGTGTATAAATACATTTTTTTTAATTACATCGCATTCAATCATGAGCGCATTTTCTATCTTTTTTTATTCCCTTGGTGTTGTAAAGGACAGAGTACGTTCATGAATTTCACTAAGGCCGTTGGTTTCAACATTGCTATGATAAATTGAGTCGTATTTCTTTCGTAATAAGGTTTATATTGGAACCAGCAGCCTGTATGCACGCATTAGCTGTACACTAACGTTTGCCTATGTTTTCCATTCACATAGGTTGTTTTCTTCCTTACACAGACTTCAGTCCGGACGACTGGGGCCCGGAGTATCCGTTGGGCTCCGCGAGGTATACGATACCGATGCCCACGCTTTACACCACTGAAGGTGAGTATACTGTTATTTAATTTAATAAATTTAATTACAAACCAATCATAATAACACCCAACTTTTGAACTGATTTTCTTTTTCGAGCTACCCACATTTTTTTAAAATTTCAATTTAGTAAAATGTGGAGTTAAAATAAAATATATTTGTATGTTTAAATCGCACTAATAACACAACTGTAAGTCAAAATAGTCTTTTTTTTTCTTCAAAATCAACGAAAAACTAATTAACACTTCCTATTAAAGTTACAAAAACAATATTTGCTTTATTTAAGGTTTTTTTGCATTATTCCATATTATTGATTTTAACATTTGAATATAGTGTTATTTCAAGTTCGATGTGTTTTGACTTACATTATTTGTGTGATATATTTAATGTCCCGTTCAAGATTCGAGCCAGGGACCTCACCAACTTAGTTACAGATCGTCATATTGTTGCCATTTATTAAGTAACGAACCCGGGACCTCACTCACTTAGTTAGAGGTTCTTGCCATTTATTAAGTAATGTGTACAATTTGATGTATGCCGGTGGTAT
>DWPQ01000928.1:0-13889 GCA_018251795.1 Perichares adela | reverse complement strand
GTATGAAAATCTCAGATTTTTAAACTTATATAGGGACTATAGTATTGATTCCGCAGTGTTGGTGCCATGTAACAAGATATTCAGAATAATGTCCCAAACAGATTTAATTTTTTTTTCGTTGGCCGGCCCTTTCAATTTTGGGCCCAGACCTGAATCGTTTCTTTTAAAATTTCCAGAGTACCTAAATTTTTTTCGTTGCATCCTATTTAAGGATAGTGATCAATTATTTACCAACCTTGTTTTGAACAGGAAAAATTCGTTGCCTGTGGTAAATAATGTTAAGTTTTGTTCTATTTAATTACTATAAGTACCTACATAACTTTACTCTGGACAGTCGCTACAATTCCAGGTTCATTCATTCCATTTTATATACTGATATGTATTGCAGTTGTTTTGGGTAAAAATAAAATAAAAGCACATTCTACTACACATATTTATTAGTGAACATACATACATATTCTATATATCAGAAAATACCATTGAATAATAACGAATCAGAAATCAGACTAAGTACATACATTGAAATTTAACAATATTTCGATTAACTACTGCGAATACGTATGTAACAGTTCTCTGACAAGCTCTGTTTTATGTGCTAACAAAACTATTGCTTCATACAATTTGTTACATTTAAACATTATTGCTTTGAATCACTCAAATTGATAAAACGGAAGGTAATCGTCTTAAAATCAGTGCGTAAAATTAAAAACGAGTATACAAATTATAAGTAATTGACTTACATAACACTACCTTGATAGGATCGAACTTAACTCTATATCTGGTAGACTTGAGATTAAATCTAAATTATAGACGATGTATGCGGAAAATGTACTACTCGAGTAATTAATGTAAAAATTTAACTGCGTTTCCATTCTCCGTATATTATTACAAGATGGTGGATTTTGTTATCTTGATAAATAAATAAAAACGAGTGTTGATCTCGTTTCAATGGTAACTGCAATACGTATTTTATTTTACATAACGTTTCGTTTCACTTTCATTACGTGAAATACGTACATTTGCGTCCACAAAAATAAAACTATTTTCCCACCGTGAAAACAATAGCGACTCTATTCTAAAATATTTTGTTGTTTTTCATCATTTGCATAACTTAGAACCAATCCAATAGGTACAATTGATTAAAAGCTTATTTTTATTAAAGTTGCAACATTAAAATTGAGATTGTAAAAACATTTGTTTAGAGTCCCCAACAATTTCGAGATGAGCCACTTTAGTTCTCAATGCAATAATTAAGAAATGTTCTATAAAACTGGAAAGTATATAGAATTTAGTTAGTTATAATAATTGTGGATGTACGATCTTGTTAACGCATTTACACATTCATTCAATATAAAAAATAAATTGTGTTCAAAAATCCTGATAAACTCTTATTAAATCAACAAGAGAACTGTTACCCACGCAACGCCATAAAACAGTTTAACATTACAAACTTGCAACCACATATATATTAAAATAGCTATCATCTCTTACACAAGCGATTCAAGGCAAATGGGGATTGTACATATATTTGTTTCATTACAATAAATCTTTAACAAGTCACGTGTATCGATCGAACACCACATACTATATAATTATAATTAATACAATAAACTACGACATTACGGAATACAATCGAAAGAGAGACATAACATTGAAACCTACGCTATAACAAATGTAGCATACATTTAATACAACGACTTAAACATTAGCTACATACATCGGTTGATAACTAGGATAATCAATCAATAAAAAACGACGTATACAAACAGTTTAAGATCTTCAAACACAAACAATACTTGACAAGAGTCCGTAACATTGTCACGATATAAAACAACCAGCGGTGGACCCGAACACGCTTCTATCAGCTGATGACGTCACGCAGCATTCCTCCACATTCCCTTTATCACTACAGATGGATAAGTACATCTTTTGGTCTAATACTAGTTGCCTAGCGAATTCGGTTCAGCGTCGCCTCGAACTAGCGTTAAAAGTTACAATTTGACACGATATATTCAATTATCTACTTACACTGTATTAAAACTGTAAACATATTTTTAACCTCCAACGCTAGTCTCTCGTTTCTTAACAAATTTTATAATTTTAAATGCAAATTTAACAGGCATGTCATAAAAGAGAGCGGCACGTGTTCAGTACAATTAATGACTGTCATTAATTTCATACATAAACTTTTGTAAATGAACATGTTATGTGTGAAAGGCAATTGCATATTATTGCTATGTTTAGACACGAGGAACTTAAGAAAATGGTAATCAAATATTTTAGGAAAGAGAATTTTAGTTAAAAGTAATTAGACGTGGAAGTAGTAGATTTATATGACAGGAGTTTTGACAGTTTGAGATCAGCTTATACAATTTTAATCAAAAGTGTTATCAAGTAACATACCCCCTCGAAATTAGTCACCGATACCTTGTCAATTACCAAGTTCTTATGTCAAAAGGATTTCACACAACTCATGTCAACCGCCAAACCGAATTCAAGTGGTTTCACAGCCTTTTGAAAGTCTTGGTGGTTTTATAATACAATCTCTGCCCCGTCCGTTTTTAATAACACATTTATGTAAAAGTATGTCAGTTTCTGTCTTTGGCGAAATAACATCTAGTCTAAAACCATACTTTTACATTCAGATTCAACAAATGAGATTGCATTTATAAATCGATATGAAACACTGATACATTATAATGGCAATGAACGTTCTAAACAGTTGATTTCATATCTCTTTGATATGCAGATTAAAATATATATCGAAATCGTTAACAGCGAGTAACATATAAATAATACACTGATTTATCGATATTATAAAATCGTTACCTATTTTCTTGATCCCGTGACGTCTCAGTACAGACCAACAAAAATAATGTCTTAAATAGAAAATTGCAAACATGATTCAGTTTACTATGACACTTTTTATTTTATTACTCAGTGATACATTTCTGAATAAGTTTAATTAAAACTTTAGCAGAGATCCTATACAATGTTTGTGAAAAATATATATGTTTAAGTTTTTCTTACAGGTTAGGTTAGGTTAGATTTGCATGATTTTATTTGCATATTTTTTGTTAGACGCTATAATTGTTTTGGACTCGGGACTTCAAATAAAACTTGAACAAGTTTCACGAGAATGATAATCACTGTGTTACCAATTTCGATATATACCTAATTTCATGTACACAGTATACAACATTACACAATCTTAATTACATAGGACAGAGATACGATGATAGTATTCATATAATAAGAGGCAGTAATTAAACCGATGCTCAGTTGTTAATATTCTTATAATACGATGTCATTTGTATTTACTATCACATTTTAATACATAATATGTCACACGTGTAATTCGACAGCGCAAACGAACATTCATACAGTTTTAACTCCCAACTTTATAAAATACTCCGTATTTATACTATTTTCATGTAAACTGTTGTGTGTAATATAAAACTCTATCTGTAGACAATAAGGTATGTTTTTCAACTGGCAATAGGATAATAATGGTTTATTGGTCCATTTTAAACAATTATATATTTGCATCATAAATGTAAACATTTCAATAGTAGATTATATCACAGATTACAGAGATATTTGTAACCGTAAGAATTTAATATCGCCAGCCACAGTATTATATAAATCACATTTAATGTTGTCAATTATCACGAAGTTGTACAAGTATATTATTGGCTGAATGTTGATAAACCTCTGCAAAAGGCTGGTAAGTCATTAACAAAAGTCATAAAACTGTCGTACTAAGTTCTTTATAATTATCCATGCCATCTCACAGCGGCGTAACTACACCGTCCGAGGCCCGTGGCAAATTCATCGCGTGCTACTGTCATGTCATATTATTGTAATTAATGACATTTGTTTTTATGACATTTTTACTAGTTTACTACAGTACATACAACAGTTTACGACGGAGTTACCGAACATGTCATTAACGAGTCATACGAAGTAGTTCGGTTGCGCCCTCGAGGCTGATATTCGTCGATCTTATAATTACTTTGTAACATAATGCTGCTTTGATCTTAGCCTCTTGAATTTTCTCAGTCTCAGGGAATGTTTGTTGGTTAGTCTCTTCGTTGCCTTACAAAATATGTTCATCACGTCGAACGTTTATAAATGTCATAAAAAATATTTGAAGGAAATTATTCAATTTGCTTTCGAATAATTATTGTGAGGAATTATTTTTATACATTAAAAGAGTACTTAGTACTATAAATCTATTTGAAGCTTTTTTTTTAGTTTTTATATATTTTTTTAAATCTTACATTTGCTCTACAGTAAAATATCTATGCGATTATACTTTATAGCACAAATCGATATATTCAAACTCGACGATAAATGATTTGTTTTTATCAATTTGTCTAATGTAAATTTCGTTTTTATGTTTGTACATTATAGTCAAAGGCATGTTTAAGTTAATTGCTTTAGTTTTAAAAAGATCACATAGTTTGTGCGTGTCTACAATATGTTGATAGAGGTTTAGACACAATATTGTATGTTGCATACA
The DNA here is from genome assembly GCA_018251795.1 of Perichares adela. Lineage (NCBI taxonomy): Eukaryota > Metazoa > Arthropoda > Insecta > Lepidoptera > Hesperiidae > Perichares > Perichares adela. Next base: position 9,364 of record DWPQ01000928.1, on the reverse strand, counting down.
TTTTATACAAATCTACGTTTATAGTATACGCATAATCAACGGCGTAAATACAATAACCCTTTTTATGTCTTAATTGTTGGTCAATTGGTCGGTGGGCTTGTCACATAATATATTCAGTCTGAAGTTGCTTGACCTTCAACCAACATGCTACATAGACTCAAAAGTCTCACATACATTTATTTTGATTATATACAAAGTTTATTTGAAGGAGTTATACATTTTACTGTCTTGTTATATTTATGTCGTTGCCCCTATAATTATAGATTGATAACATACAATCAAATAACATTTGATCGCTGAGTTTAAGCCGCTGATCATGCATACCCTTTAAAGACATAAAACAATTTTATATTTCAGTGCGTGATCTGTGTTCACAAATACATACATATTTATATATATTTCAAATGCAATAGATTTACACAGGGGACGGACTATTTATCATTTGCTACGTGAAATTATTGCTGAATCTATGAAATAATTTAAATTACAATATCCTGCCGAATATTTCGATATCACAATACATTTATAGACAAGCAGTGTTATTACATGTAAACACGCGATAACATATGTAGCATCGACTTGTGGTATGTATGCATATATATTAGAATTTGAAACGATATTTTGCATACATTTTATGGTGCCCCAGTGGCGCTGCGATCGCGTTTTACAAACTAACCGTCTGAACCGTGTTTCTCAGACAAATTAATATACAATTGTAAAACAGGACGTAATCAATCTACTGCTTGTCCATTCGTGTATCGTGTCGGTGTTTCGTTCGTCTCCAAACTCTTCGAGACCGCGCCGTAAACGCGTCGATCGCTTCCTAACCGAACAAGTGTAACTAATAAAAGATGTACGTTGACAATAATACATCTAATTTAGTTTTATGTCCAACTCGCGATGGTAACAATAAATGCTATACAGCGGTGCCATCTCGCACTCAATGCAACATTAACTTGATTCTACATCGTCTCGATTTTAACTCGCCCTTAACACGTTAAACTGTACTATTACTACGTTTTTACGACATGGAAAAAGAACTAGATTTCTCACGTTAGTGGCACTTTCGTATGAGCACCGTATCACATACGGCGTCGGGAGATTGTTTCTCTTAAAGCTACACAGTTGATATAAATTATAATATGTATTTTTAATACTTCGTACGTTGTGCAGTGATAGTGATTCGGCCGCGGGGATCGCGTCTCATTATATACAATATCCCTCGGGTCTAGACTTGACTAGATGGTAAGTCTTCACGCGTTTCACACCAATTAACTACTAATAAGATGTTTTTAAAGCTTCACTTGGTTTTCTGATCAGTTTAAAGAATTAAATTCAGTACTTTAAATCAAAAAATTGTATCCTTGTAAATGTTGCTCACAAATCGTATGGGAAATATATCTGACGAGTTTTTGCATTCAGTTTCAGCACGCTTAGTTATAGAATTATCAAACATAAACATCAGATCCACTATAAATAGAACTTGTGGCACACAACAGAAACATTTTGTCGAAGTCTATTATCGAGGTAGATAATTTTAACACTAAGCCTGCTAAAGATAATATTTATTTAGCATAACTAACTATAAGATCTTCAATAACCGTAAATTTGTACGTTTGCATTCAATAAGTACTATTCGACATTCGAATCACGACAATTAAGTAGAGCTCCGCCAAAACGTTTACCATACGATTCGATTTCCATCAATAACTCGACTACAGATAAAATATCAAACAGGAACGACTTTTAATTCCTTTGTAAAACTGGAATGACTATAATTTTAATATATATTTATTTACATACACAATTCAATAAAAAACAACATCTTATAGTTTTAAAATCGCGCTATTGTCCTTTGGAAAATATTATTGACAATTGCTTGGATTGTGCGATTCCGAACATACGGTCGTTCATTTGGCGTGCGCGCGCTAACCATAGATAATATAACATGTTTATTTTTTTTGTTAACTCGATCAACATTAACTACGCGATAAATTCGTCTTTTGAGAGATGTTGCCAGTAAACATATCATTCGGCCTTTCTCAATGGTTTTATACACATTATAGTACAAACGCTAGGAAACTATTTGTTTGAGCGAACCCGTTGTGCGTTCACAGACCGCTTTACTCTGGTGGGGTTTTATAATGTCGTTAGTATTTGTAAAGGCCATGTGTGTACGCACAACGGATTTGTTTATTCAGTTAGAAATTTGGTGAAAATTGTCATTTATCCTATTTACATATTATTACATAACAATTATGTCGATAAAGTTACATTCCAACGGAGATACGAGTAGATGAAATATTATGTTGTTCATTAAGGTACATAGGAAGTGTTTAAAGCTATCGAAAATATACACGTGATGGTGTTCATAGTATAAAGCTGTTGCTCTGTGCAGTTTAAATACAACGCGATGTGATTTCTCCAAGTGTTTGGTATCGACAATATTCAGGAACTTGATGAAAATATATCATATGTGTCACTTTTATGTGACTTATCATTATTTATATAATAATAATATTTTATTAACTCATTTTTTTTGGAACATGACACGATGTTATTCGAAACACCGAAGTTTTTGATTAGGCCTTGGATTCTAAATTGGCGTCATCATTGTCGTCTGAATTTTGAAAAATACCATTTGAAGTATGAATATTATTTTCCCGTGTTAAATAGTCAAAGCTAACGTTTTTATATCCTAAATCTAAATATTTCACCTACTTAAGTAATATAAAATTATATCAACACTCACTTCAAAGTTGTTACAAATAAAATGGTAATTAAGTGAGTCGCAAAATTATGGAAAGTATAATTCTAAAAAAAAAAGTCATACGTTCTTTACACAGGTTGTCGGTATATGCATATGAAGGCATTCAGTGCCAAATCAATTAATACGATTACGAACAATTAATAAAGAAATAATAATTCTATTAGTACAAAACACAAATTAATTTTTTTTTGTGGAATTATTTAATAGGTAAAAAACAACCCATATAAAGAACTATTATAAGTCGAATTTGTAAGCTGTAGGCATTGTCCTTAGGTCTTTAAATATCCACGTTACTTCGTAAATTTAATACTAATAAATTACTAGTATAATTACTAATAAATTATTAATACTTAATAAATGTTCTTGACTACATGTTGCTACTACAACGACGATAGGTATAAAACGTCTTTGCAACTGTCTGGATGGTTTTAACGCCAATGTATGCTCCACCTAACGCCCACATGTATGCGTATTCGTGTCTACAAAAATCAGTTCCGCAGTATAACTTCAAGTACAATACCATCTAAATTTAAATCTTCTACCCTGCTACTTGTAAATAGGATTCAATCGCCGGTTCACGACTAACTACGGGGAAGAATCCCAACCTAACTCGCGACTTGTTATAACAGTCATTATAAGTATAATTTAAAAATGACGTCATCACGGAATGTACAATTTTTTATGAACAGATCGTTTTATAGTTTCTTATTATTTTCAAATGGATCATCCAATCAATAAGAATAAAGAGCGAATTGGTCGGAATGATGTCAGAAGACCTGTCCAAAAACAGACTTCGAGTTCTTACGTTGAATAATACCATAGACAAAAGTTATTTCGAATCGGCTTCAGTCGATTTGTCATCGACATTCCCTAATAGTAATAGATTTAACAATCAGGTAACCATAACCCTATTCATGAAGTTATCCACTAAATATCTTTTTATTGAATCCTAATTCGCCACATTTTCGAATAAAAAACATACAATCGTTTACATATCCTCCTCTAGCTGACTAACCAATAAACTTTTAAAAAACATGATATGACTTTAAATCTCACACGATAATCCATAAGCAGCCAATAGCTACAGCTTACAAAATTAAACAAAAAATATTGTAAAGTAATAAAAACACAAGTAAATCAATTGAAAAGTGAATAAACATAATTAACTTACAAGTAACCCTCGTATCACTGAATACAACACGAACAAACACCATTAACTACAACATTGAAAGATTTAAGTCCTATCCACTATAATTAAATTAACAATCGAATACAATCAATTTATATAATCTGTAACATTTAAGATCTTCAAAAAGCATTGAGCATAACTGTCTTCGTTACCAAAACAAGATAAACAAACATTTTCATAATATTAAGCTAATCAACATTGTAAAATCGTTATTGAAATGTTCGCAATTTAAAATAAACCGGTACAAAATTAAATATCGACTAAGTTTATCAGAATCGAAATCGAATGTAAACACCAAATGAGTACTAATCGTTAGCTGAAATCGATACTAATGAATTATTTTACACATAGGGAAGATTGTATATTTGCTAGTTAACTTCTATAGAAGGAATTAGTTTGACAGTTTTAATCAAAATATCAACTTTATTCTTCCGATAGAGGTTACCAGTTCATTGATAAATCAAACCTCCATCAGATATCCAAGTTACAGAACTACTAAACGTTCTTAGAAAAAGAAAAATAAAACGATTTCATTTATATCGATATCAACTATCGATGTTAAAATATTTCACTTATAAATACTATTCCGACTTCTTTATGCTTTGTACCGGTGAAAGATGAGACAATACGCGAGCATTCAAATGAAAAGTAAAAAAAAAAGATATTACCATTTATCGGAATTACAAACACTTGGCCGCACTAACGAGACAGTTAAGGTAACGGTGACGCCAATCCATATACGGATACCTGTAAAAAGCATTATCTTTGTAAACATTTCAGTATTTTAACTCGCGAAAGTAATTTTATCTCGCCCCGACAGGTCCTGATTCCGGTTCTCGCTCGCGACAAACATTTATGTGATAAATGTTGGTACTCAAGTCCTGAGTGTTCATGATGTATCATTCATAACAAATAAAATCAGTCTTTATTACCAATTAAAAGCTTTTAAAACATTCTGTTTACGAAACAACATTTGGTATTAATTAATACATGACATGCAGCTAAGCATGCTGATCAATAATATAAAATAAAAGAATTGATCATGCGATATCAAAATAACAAGAGTTGAACAAATTTTATCGTGAATAATTTTACATTTACATACATAACGTTTGTAATATGCATACGTTTTACACAAACTTATATAATAAAATAAAGTCATATTAAAAACTTTGAGCATTCATTCCAATAACAATACTGCTATGAATTTAACATATGCAGTATGATATTATTATGTGCGCCACAATTCTTTGTAATGCTGCATCATCAGTCCATCCATCAGACTTAACCTCTATACAGGCCTCGCATCATTGGCACCATTCTGACAGAAGCGAACGTTTGTCGATGGCCTTATGTCAATATTACACCGCTTACTCATTTGTGAATGAAATAATTCGAATCACGCAAACATTCAGGGCCATTCGGGCAGTTTCATAGATTGCTGACAAAGTCACTCTGATACTTAATGCTATCTACCAGATAAACGCGGTTGTTTTCCATTAATGGAAAAGTTCTTGTTATCTTATGTGGTAGATAAAGTTATCAGCCAGTCAGCCACTTTTGAATTCACGGAACGACAACGTCGCATTTTCGCGTTTAGTTCCTTCTACATTAATCTTCGTAATTTCAAAATAATTTTGATAACTTAATACAACACTTTTCGTTCAAAATAATTCAAACCGTTTTCAAATCTATTTTTAGCATTATGCAACGAAAATAGTGAGAATCATAATAATTTGCTATAATGTATTCATTGCAATTATGAATACATACACGTGCTTATAAAAACTAAACGCAAGTGTAATTTGTTTTGCATTTAAGTTTGTTGTTAGTTTAGGTTGGACGCAACGTAGGTTTATGCTGTATTTGTATTTCTTTGAATTGATATTTAATTGATTTTTTAAAATTAAACTTTAAAATGGAAAAGCAAAAACCAAAAAATATGAAGAATTTCACTGTAGAGGAAATAAACATTCTGTTAACGTTGGCTGAGGAGAAACAAAAAATTATTGAAGATAAAAAAAAAGACGTTTTCACTTGTGAACAAAAAAAAAAGCCTGGAAGGATATAGAAGAGGCGTTCAATAATGCATCTAGTTTGGTGTATCGCGACCACATCCATCTTAAGTGTAAGTATGAGACCCTAAAAAGCGATACCAAGAAGAAATGTACTATTCCAGCACTTACGCCTATCGAAAAAAGAATCAGAGAAATGATTCTTCGTTCTGACCAAGGGCAAGAAAGTGATTCAGATCCGTTTTTGCCAAGTAAGTATCAAAATAATTGCTTACCTGGGAATACAATTATTTAAAAACAAACATCTTATTTAATTTAAATAATTCGAGTATGTATTTTAGTACTACCACTTATAACTTAAAATTTTATTTAGAGATGGTGTTAAGAATTTTTTAGTATACCACATTGTTAGTTATATTATAGTTTGTTGTACATTTATTTTGTTTTTCATATTTAGACTCGAGTCAAAATGTTACAATAGATATTCAAGAACAGGATATAGAACCCCCCAAAGAAAAAGTATGTGTGGAGACAAACGAGGAAAAGCTACTGGAAAGTAAGTTATAATACAAAAATAACAATAGCTGAATACTTTGAAAATAGCACATGCGCCAATATTTATTTTAAAAATAGCCCTTAAAATGGTTTACAGAAGAATTAAATAGGGAATCAAAAATTATGTTTTGATACATATAAATATTAAGTATAACTTTTATAGTATATTAATATTAATTCTCATATCCTTTAAGGTGAATCTGATAATGTAAACCATACAGTAAACCAGTGGAAAGAGTAATCCTATGGTGCTAAAAAGTAAAAAGCATCTCATTTTCAATAAGTTGCATTATAAGACCATTGTTGATATTTAATTTGTATTCCATGTATTTTATATATCTGTTTAAGTGTTTCATATATTGTATCAGTCATCCTGGACAAACACAAAACACACACAGTAGAAACAAAAACTTAGTTTGAGACTCGATAATGTTGTGAGAAATTGGGTCCCATATTTATTAAACGGTTTTATTTAGCTTGCCCTGTTTATTTATTTATTTAATTGGGTCAAATCTGGTCGATTGATCCGAAATTTTGTACACACCTTAGGTTTTGCTGACAATACAATTAAATATAATCTGTAACGGTCTAAATCCAAGATGGCCGCCGCTACAAAATGGCGAATTACATATTTTGTCACAAATACGTCAATATGGGTATCAAACGACAGGGCTTGACGAGTAGAATAGAGTGGTACACTTTGAAAAAGATGGTAATCCAAGATGGCCAACTTTTTATTTTGTATCTTCAAGCGAAGCAATTCATTTAATAACGATTAAACTACACTTTATGAAGTTTGTTTGAGCTCGTTTGATCTTATTATATCTATTATAGTTACAATATTTATATTTTTTTTATTGAAAAGAATTTTCTTTATGTTGTAGGTAAGCCAAAAGGAATAAACACTTTGGATAAATTACTGGAAGAAAATCTTGAAATAGCTATTATTCAGAGAAAAGTGGTAACAGAGGAACTGGAACAGAAAGTTATCAATAAAAAATTTTTAGAACAAGAGTTTGAGCACAAAAACGCCATGCATGAACTAGAGAAACAATACCTTCTTCTCAAAATACAATTATTAAGCAAACATTTGGAACTAATTTAATTTTCTTTGTGTTTTTATTTAAGCAATTCTGTTTAAACTGCTATATTTTGTTTTAAAATTAGAGGCGTAATTACTATACATAGTCTTTTTCTTTATTAACGCTTGCTTAAAATAAACTATACAATTGTTAAGATAAAGAAACCGTTACTACAAAGTATATTTAATTGTTCACTTACTAGTCAGTAGGAAGAACTGTGCATGTTTGTAAAGCAGTACCCAGAGTATTTCGAAAGTCACTCACAAGCTGGAAATAGGAAAAACGTTCCAGTTAGAAATACTCGGAAATATAAAATATATCACTCGAAATGCTGTTTGGGGCTGTTTCTGTACATGCTATAACTGTATTTAATAAGTTACCTAACGCACTTAAAAAATTGCCTATAAATATTTTTAAAAATAAACTAACATATTGGCTTGCAGATAATTGCTTTTATAATATAGACGATTATTTAAATATGACAATTGATAATAATTAATAGATAAATAATAAATTGGGTATTTTATATTTTGAAATGTAAACAATTGTTATAATTTAATATTTTGACATTTTTTTTTAAATTTTATTCTTGTTATAATCATTTAATATTTTGACTTTTTTCTTTCTATTGTTATAATCATTTAATATTTTGACTTTTTTCTTTTTATTGTTACAACCCTTTAATAATAATTGTTATTATTATTACAATAATCAGTGATAGCTTAGTGGTCTGACTGTCGGTCTTCTATACGATAGGGAGTGGGATCAAATCATACGCACCGGTAATTTTTAATAGTTATGTGAAAATTAAGAGATTGGCCCATGCCTCGATAAAGGTGTATGGAAACCTGAGAGATTTCTGTCAAATAATGGTTATGCTTTCTGATTAATAGTCAGTTAAAATATAACTGTCCACCATGTATAGATACTAAAACGGAATGTATATATTTTTTTATTTATTTATATTTATTTATGCGGATTGCCAACGCAAGATAGAGCTCCACAAGCTTAAAAACACACATTAAAGATATATTACATAACTGCTCTTACAATTAAAGGCAATCACAGCATGCGTTGTGTTGCAATTTTAATACACATAATGCTATTCATCAATGCTTTTTACTATATATTTTTACTATGTTGATGACGATATTATTTTTTATCGTAGACGTCACTTTATAATCAATCTTATCCGGAAAAAAGTCGGATAAAATACGCAAAAACTTTTTCATAATAGATTTTAGTAGGGCTACCTTTTCGAGGGCGAGCTAGCCAGGCAGGTAAAAAATCTAATCGCAATTCACTCGTATGTCTAAGTTTATACTAAGACACAAATCATAGTGACATTCAGTCTGAATGAAGGATAAAGGCAGAACTAGTAATATATTTCTCGCAGTCCTTCGTTTGTCGGCTATAAACATTTGAACAATGTTAATAGTGAGTGACTCAGATATCATCAAATCAGCTTTCCCACTGCTGGACTCGGGTATACTCGCATTGCGAGGATGTAGGTCGAAGTCCACGCCGGACAAATTTAGTGTGGATTTTCGGACCACGTCATTAAGAACTGTCAAATAAGTAGGTTTCCTCATGAAGTTTCCTTCAACTGAGCAACCGATATATTATTTTAAATCTATACTTATTATAAAACAAAGTACCCCCCATCTATGTGCCCGTTTTTCTCAAAATCTACTGAACGGATTTTTGTACGGTTTTTACTAAAAGATAGTGCAATACTTTGAGAAGGTTATAG
>DWPQ01000927.1:0-13890 GCA_018251795.1 Perichares adela | reverse complement strand
TATCTATATCTATATATATAAAATTCCCGTATCACAGTGTTAGTTGCCAAACTCCCCTGAAACGGCTTGACTGATTTTTATCAAATTTTATATGGATATGCGTTAGGTCTGAGAATAGGATGTAAACTGTTTTTTATACCTGTTAGTGATAAGGGTAGCCGACCCCAAACATTTATTTTAAATTTTTGGGCAATATTTTTTCTTATTTTTTTTTATGAAGTGGCATCAAAAAATACATACTATCAACACAAACAATGTTCATTCTTTTATCACCAACCCCCAATTTTCTACAAATAATTTATATGGCGAGACATAGTTTGCGGGGTCAGCTAGTTTCATATAAATTTTATAATTCGTATCAGATTTAACAGCATAATATAAATGATATGCCTTTGGGAGAATGTGTATTACGATGACATTGGGCTAGCCAGACTTGGGACAACATCTAGAAAAATTAATGTCCCAGAGTGGTTCTGATTTATTGGAAGAGTATTATATGTCGAATATAACTTATAATTGTGTTGATTTTCAAACACACGAATTTCGAACACATTATTTTATTTCTCAATTTTAGGAAATCCGAATACTTAGCACCGTAGGCAGAGCTTACACATTATGATTATGATTCACTCTATACAAATATTTTAATTTCATAGTTTATTTCGAAACGAGGGGAAAATAATGTAACGTATGCCCCGTGGCCGTGCATTGCCACGGGGTATGTGGGAATCCGCGGGGTGTGCAATGCCAACAACTATTTATATTAAAACTACAAACTGAATACTTCTTCCGCGATACGAAATAAATACTGATATCTAAAATGTTTTACTATCAAATTTAAGTTCTATTTTCATTAAATTAAATTAAACTTATTACTCATTTTGGTATAACTGATATACGCACTTTAGCTTCTATTGCCGTTTCGGTAAGGTACTTCATAATGGATGAGAAGAAACGGCGAAAGAAATTCATCGGCGCATCTTTTAATCAATATACATATATTAATCTATATACAGTAATATATCATGAACCTTCGTAATTAACTCCATGAAGTTCAGTGGCCATAAAAAATTTAAAAAATGAGATATTGTATACCCGATCGATACTTCTGTAGCAATAAACAACTATCATCAGCTTTATTATGACAAGACAGTCTATCTAATACGTAGTAGTACAGACTTAGATACCTACTGATGTTAAACACAATCCTGTTTTTGTCACCCTCCTCGCAGAGATTCTCAACTTGGCTGGAAATTTACTTAATCGTAACTGGTAACTTAACATTCACGACACGCTTCTACTGTGAGACGGACATGTTTAGGAAACAAACTATCTATCTATATATATCAAATTCTCGTGTCACAGTGTTAGTTGCCAAACTCCTCCGAAACGGCTAGACCGATTTTTGTGAAATTTGGTACGTATATTCTGTAGGTATGAGAATAGGTTGTAAAATATTTTTTATACCGGTTAATGATAAGGGTGGCCCACCCCAAACATTATTTTTTGAGCAAATTTTTTTTTTCATTAATATTTTATGATGTGTCAACAAAAATATACCTACATTTAATTTTCACACTTTCACAACCTTTAATTTTCACTCTTTTATCACCAACCCCTAATTTTCTACAAATAATTTATATGGCGAGACAAAGTTTGCGGGGTCAGATAGTAATATAGAAAAATGAGTTGCATATTCTACACTTTCCGGTAAATGCGTATAGTTGAAGGTTTCTGTCCAACCATTAAATACTCATAGGATCACTTAGGTATTTATTCAACAGAGATTTTTTCCGAGTTTACTGAACGGAAAAAATACAATGAAAGGTTGAGATCCAATGGTTTACGCGAGCCCTATACGCAGAATGGGTGCGGACGAGACTGGTTTCATTGATGCGAATACATTACGTTCGCACTCCATACAAGAAGCGAGTACAGTTATAATAACCTTGTAGAAGGATACATAATGCATGGTGTAGGCACACTACGACCAGATGGCCAAATTAAGGTAACGCTGTGTTTACACAAACATATTCAATGCGTACTACTCTGTTTCGAGGTTTCTTTGAGGGTATTCTACAATATTTATAAGTTATGATAGCATTTCCAGCTAGCCTACGTGTTGCCAAAAACTAAAGGTACTTTAACATAATTGTAATTAATCATTTTAATGTAATATGTAGTCATGTCAAATAGCTATTCGTTACAATTATATTTAAATGGTCTTTTATTTAATCGTTGAACAATTGTTTGTTATTATTTTTTATGATTAGCACATAAGCGGTAATTTTCACCTTTCGTATACTTTCCCACCACTCCTCACCCTTCGTCCACCAGCCCCCAAGTTTTAGTACCAATATATTCACTACAAATAATTTATATGGTAATAAAACGTTTGCTGGGTCAGCTAGTTATTATGATAAGGAGGTCCAAAACTTCTTGGTTAAATTTTCATCGGTTTAGGCTTTGCGTTGTTTGTCAGTCTGTCAGTATTAATAATGATATTATGTACATAGTGACGTAGACGTCTCTGTGGAGTCATTCATGCGAGACCAAACAGTACACACATACGACAATGCGTATGTGTAAAACGTAAATATATGTGACAGATGGTCCGGATTTTTAATTAAATAAAGACTGAAATATAAATATGCAATGCAAAGCAAACGTATATTATGTTACATCGAATATTAAATCTATCACATTTAACTACCAAATCCTGTATACATTTTTACAAAATTAAACGTACTTTTGCGATTGAACGAAAATTATTGAAAGAAAACAACTTATTATATATACCATGTTTATTGTATAGTCATAAAATACTCGTTAAAACTGATATCGAATGGCTGGTTGTTGTTTTTCGCGCTTAAATATTTCGAAAAAGCAATATTTATGAATTCACGCATATTAATCCATATTAATGTACCATCATATATCGGCCTCAGGTTAAAATGATCAATAGTAGTACGAGCTGACTAATTGTGTTGAAAATGAGCTAAATAAAGAAATACATATATTAGTAAAATGACCTCGATGTAGATAACATCGTATCTGTTGATAATGCAGACTACATTTACGTTTTCATAACAGATATATTAAATAAATCTTGTTTGATATCGCACTGAAGCTTCCCTTGCGCTCGCCCTAACACAAGGGGAAGGGATTCACCCTCTTTGACGAACCCTCAAAGTATGCGTATATCTTATGTCTTTTTGTTCTTGCTCAATAGAAGATTTGCTGATTCCCTGACAGCAATTCCAAGTTTGAAATTATTATGAAAGACTTCTCATATATAAACGCGATCGTTTCGAAACAATGTTATAAGTGAGGAATATATTACGTCTGTCGTAGCTGGCAGAGTTAATGCAAATGGCGCTTACGTTTGAGACGTTTGCATGCATATACACAACGTATTCGATAAGGTTAATTATCGCGTCATTTTGGAAATCAACTCGTTAACTGCGTTTTAAGTAGTTGAAACAATGTCATGAAGTTTTTAAGTAGTCATCATCATCCTCACATCCTATCATTGTCCCACTGCTGGGATCCGGTCTCCCCTCATAATAAGAGGGTTTAATGTCAAAGTATACAAGCTGGCCACATGCGGAATGGCAAATTAAACACGCCTTCGAGAAATATCAAAGTAATCGCGCTGGGTTGTTACACATCATTGACTCCCAAAATCAGTTATTTTACTGTTGACCTTTCTTCAACCAACAGAGCCTACTAGTACCTACAATATAAATGATATCCTATGTCATCGTAGATAATATCGACTGTAAACCTCCACGGTAACTTTCATTCAATGACACAACCGAATTCAGAACAATTCAGAAAGCTATTTGCTACTTTATTTTCAGAAGTAATTTGTTGGCAATAGTAAATATTTTGCACACAACATATTCAAAGAAACATAGTAAACTCATTATTAATATACTATTGTTTTGTCCGATGCCTAGAGTGTTAGCCAAGTCATCCCTATAAGATTATTTTCTTGTAAAATACATACAATTTAATACTGGCATCATGGTCCCGGAAAGATATTCCAATAAATATTATAATGCTTGAATATAATGGATTAGTTCTATACTTGCGGCCGCTCTATGATACTTATAGTATGCCTATTGTTGAATTGTTGTTTTACAATATCATTTCATCAAGATTTACTTGTCTGTGCCTTGAAGTGGGTGTTTGTTTCGTTTAAAAATCGATTTTAAACCTTACGTCTTTAGCGCTCGATTAGATAAATATAGTCCAACACAAACATTCTTAAAACACAAAGTGTGGGTGGTGTTTTAAAAAAATAATTGTCACACTGCTGGGCTCGGCTTTTCATACTGAGAGTTCAAAGCCGTAATCCACCACACTGGCTAAGTGCGGACTGTGGCCTTCGGGTATATCATGAAGAACTCTATGATTTTTATCACGAAGTTCCTAATAATTGATTTCTAATACGGTACAACAAGCCATACACTTGCTTGCTAAATCTCACGTTCAAATTTGATATAACAATACGCAATACGACAACTAAGTATGTAAGTAGCTCTCCGTGCGACAGTTACGGTGATTTATGGTTTAGCTTAAATAATTGACTTGGATACTGTATACAAAGTGTCCAACCTCGTTTAGACTGATAAACAGCTGGATGTATTCGGTACAATTGTCCTGGATCGTATATAGCTTAACTTCATGCAGCACATTAAATCCTTTGTTGCGCATAACACGTCTTGCGTCACAAGTGGAATAAACTTCCTTATACTTTCAGGTCAACTATTTACATGTGCCACTTATGAATCAGTACCAGATTTCTTTTGTCTTTTAACTGTTTTTGTGACGTCATCATAACGGACAGAGATCGACTCTGTATACTCTGTTTATTTTATTAAAAGTGGGATACAATCATGCTATTTAAAACTTTACTAAACTGATATCTTCCTAACATACATAATATCAGTGAACAGAGTAAATAAAAATAGCACGATAGTCCAAAAGTATGCTGAATCACTTTTGGTTATGTTCTAAACAAATTACATGACCAAAAATAATATTATATTTTTTTGTATAAATAATATTTTATGATTATTTTTATTTTAGGTATAAAGATTGAATTGAATAGCTTGGCTTTCTGATGTTTTAAACTAAGTTTACTAATACCATTATGAGTTTATGCCAGTCATAATGTTGTTAGTGCCCAAACATATTTCCTGTGGCGTTACGTAAAAGGCAAAAAAAGTGAAATTGTGAAGACATTAATATTTGTGATATGTAATCAGACTAAAATGATTTTGTCCGCATCACCGTTTAAGACATTGTCACCGCTTACAATCAAGTGGGATGGTAGTCAAATACTAGCTATAGCTAGTATATCTTATGTAGAAAAAATTGAACTGCATGGTTTTAATCTTTTGGCTATGTGTAAATAACAAAAGTAGGTAATTAAGTGGAGTATTACTGTTTAAAACCCCGTATACTATAACAATTATGCCCTCTGAGCTTCTTACAGAGGGTGCAGATAAATGAAAATTCGCGGTCAACGGTTAGCTACACACTTTATTTTTAAAACCATCCTCAAAGTGACGTAGACATTTGGCGTTAAAGCTTGCTTGCGGTCACGGACTGTTCATAGACAATACATATTTTACTACTACACTATTAGAGCTTAAAGCTTAGGTAAAGTAAGTATTAGTCAAAGTAGTTGCTACTAATAAAATACATTATCTCATTCGCTGTCATCGTTTAGGAAAGTCGTAAAAGATTTGTTAAATAAATGCTGCAAAAGATAAAAGATTTGTGAGTAGTAAATAAAAATCGATTATTCCTTTTTTGTTGGATTCTACTGGATAATTATTGTCAGTCCTATGTTAAAAGTAAAAGAACAGCTGTTGATTAGACTACAACCGATTCATAAAAATAAGAACTCGAAAGTTCCAGGAGTGACACCGAGCATTGTTTTTGGACAATGTCTACAGGGAGGTATCAAGTCGGTGACAAAATTTTAAGCACACAAGTATTCCGGGCATGTGCGCAATGTGAATATATAAGTATGGCGTAACACATGCATTGTACACTTACAACATCCGTTGCACCATCCAGTGATAACATCTGAGTATATTAAACTCTGCGGTGTCACTGAACAAACTTTGTGATAACAGTTTACGTCCATATGAACGAAATTATTTGTTACAATGAAATATAATGTTCCAAAGTTGCAGTTATCGTTGAATATATATAAATTAGCCGTGCCCACATCCTCGCCCGCATGGTATTTATGAGTCACAAAGCTTATCCCGCGTATTTTACACTTAGTTATATTCTCTAGCTAACTGCACCGTAACTTACTAACAAAAAAAAATTTCCAGTAGACCAAACTGAATCTAAACCATTGTCAAATCACCTTGAACACAAACAAAAAATTACATCAAAATCTGGCCAGTCGTTTAGGAGGAGATCAGTGACATACACACGCACACTAAAAATATATATTTAAAGATGTATTTTTTTATTATTTATCTATTTATATCGAATTACTGCTTGAAGCATTTATAACATTTGAAGTTTTCTATACAACTAAATAAAAATACAGTGTCTGTTTTAAATATTAAAATGACCGCTTTTTACTAAATGCATATGTATGTATACACTGTACATATACCAAGAACAACAGCTTTTAAAAATGTTGTCCGTTTGTCTGTCTGTTTGTTCCGATTAATCTCTGGAACAGCTGGACCGATTTTGACGAGACTTTCACTTTCTTTTTATATTAGAAATCCCGCGGGATTTGGATTTACGCGGAAAAAACTTTGCAACGGATTAATTTCCACGCCGACAAGGCCGCGAGCACAGCTAGTATCCTGTATACATAGAGAGATACGAGCGTTTTCCATTGTCGGCTACTAGTCAGTAGTTAACACTTAGTCACTACTTGGCAAGTCTGCCAAGTAGGTACTCTAAGTTATCCAAATGCTTCCAAAAATTCGGAAAGTAATCTTCTATATTCAAACATAATTTAAATAATACCTCAGTTTATTTAAACGAGAATTTCAAAGTGAAAATAATAGCGAAAATTGTTGCTGACTTTATGCGTGAATGAATAATCTTGAGAGCAAATTGAAAAAGGCGAGAGCGGTGTCGGTACGAGCCAACAAAATAAAATTGAATCCGCACTGAATTGAATGAGATGTGACATTTATGGGATTAACTCGGAGTTGCTCCGCCGAGGTAAGCAGTAAGAAAGGTCGTTAGGATTACTACGTACCTTTTACCGTTCTCTTGTTACATTTCGTTTGTGAAATGTTGATGAAATGGGTCTTATGGTTTCTGTTGATTGAAGACTTTTGAAGACATCTATACAAATAAATAAAATTGAAGTGTATGCTTGTAATATTTAAATAACCGCTGTTTACTAAATGCATATGTATGTATGTATGTATGTATACACGGTACATATACCAAAATAACATATATTTTTTTATAATTTTTGTCTGCCTGGCTGCCTGTTTGTTCCAGAAGATCTTTGTAACGACTGGACCTATTTTGACGGCACTTTCAATGGAAGATGGAGGAGGTTATGAAGCATCAATTAAGCTATAATTTATATATCGTGCCAAGTGACGCGCCTGACTTTAACTCCAACTTTGAACTGACATTTGCTGATGACATTGTATTTATCGTATCGAAAACATTGTGTTTATCAATTAAATTGATCTTTTCATTTGTAATTTATCATTTGACTTTTCATACTTCCAATTCGTACCCATCGTCACCTTTTATTGCAAAAAAGTAATTGGTTTGTCTTAATTCATTCTTGTTAACTGACCAGATTTTTTCCATATAGGTATATACGATAGAAAAAGTTGAAATATGGTACTGCGCTAACAAAGTTATGAGATCCAAAGACACGTATACTGTGAGTAAATGAATTGAATTTCGGAACAACTTTGGGGACATTTAATAGTTATACAAACAACTCATATCATATGAAATGAAGGCCTTCACATCTCTAGATTAGTCTTTGAATAACACGCAAAGAAGCTCTGATAATTCTTAGAATTATGACTATATAACATTTTAGTATGTGATCATACCTTAGAATAGCTTTCAAACACATTGGCTTCGGTGTATTTATAAATAGGTATAGATTATTGCAACATATAAAACAGATATATATTGAGATATCAAGAAAACAAAATCGATCACTTGTTTCGCCAAAGAAAGGCATCGTGAGGAAACTAGCAAGACGGTGGTTTCTCCATAATAATCTCACAAGGTATGTCACCTTTGCCATAACGCATTTGCCGTACGTACCTTTGCCCTAAACTTTAATTTGACAATAGACTCGATCTCAGCAGTGGAACAATTATGGTGATGAATTTAAATCTCTAATCATTTTAGTAATCTTAATCAAGCCGATTTAGCTGCTTTATATTTAAAAACCACTTAGTTTTAAATTTATTAACTTTCTCATATTCGTTGAATCTATACTAATATTATAAACAGGAAAGATTTGATTGTTTGTTTCTTTCTTTGTACTGAATAGGCTCCGAACTGGCCGATTAAAATGAAATTTGGGTATACAGATAGTCTAGAGGTCTAGAGCCTGAGTATGAATATAGACCATTTTTTAATTCGAAAAGAGTTTTGTATGGAGTTGCAGTAGGGGATGAAAGCTATTAAAATATAAGAATATGTTATGGCTGCATTTGAATAAGGATAAACTGTGAATCATCGTTCACTTTAATCACCGTCGTGTTTTTACATCATCATGTTTTAAACATAATGTAGTCTGTATATATGTATAGGTGTGTGCGTTAGGCTGAGTCAGTCAGTATGACGCGGACATTCGCTAAGGGAAATGCTCCTTGACGTAATTACGGTTTGTGTATCCTTCGACATTGTCTCGTTTTCCTCGAGGATACGCAAGTGCATTTGTTTTATTTATATCAGTGGGCAATCTTTGTATTTCCGAATGCGCAGACCAAAATACTAAGAAATAAGATTGTCGAATCATGAGTAAAATACTTGTTTACACGGATAACACTAAAAACCTGAACAAGAACATTGTCATATTTACATCAAGCATTTGTCTAAGACTTAAACTCCTCAGAATAATAATGTAGCAATTTACACTTCTGTCCGGGTGAAACTGTAAAGGCCGCTAGTGCCAACAGCAAAATGTCCATCAGATACAGTTTGACACATATATATACGTCTATAAGATTTCACGTAGCAATTACAAAACTTTTATCCGACCTTAATGTCCTAAATATAGGCATATATGAAGTTCCATTTATTCCTGAGTCTAAGTCAACCTCACCTGCACGTGAGAGACGGACGATATACCACCCAGTGGAATACCGTAGCTTCTCATTCATAGTGGTATGATTTTATTACCTGTTTGGCTAACCATTCTCCTTCTAGAATCAACCGTGAAATATATCAGCGTCCCGGTTGTAGTGTCGGAAAGTCAGAGCCGGATCTTCCGTTTCCTTCTGAGCTGGCCTCGCGTCATTGATACATAGGTATAGGTGACCCCTTATCATCATGCGACCCAACGAC
Organism: Perichares adela; assembly: GCA_018251795.1. NCBI lineage: Eukaryota > Metazoa > Arthropoda > Insecta > Lepidoptera > Hesperiidae > Perichares > Perichares adela. The sequence goes on along the minus strand of DWPQ01000927.1, from coordinate 4,332 downwards.
TATTGATATTTAAAAACCGGAGATCAAATTTCACTAGACATGAAGGTCATTGCCAAATGCGTTAAAGTGCCGTGAAGGTAAAAGGTTTTAAGGTCAAAATCGTTGTTAAGTGCGATTTAGGAATTTATCTTGTACTAGCTGACCCCGCAAATGTTGGTTTGTCGTATAACAGATTTATAGTAATTTTTTTAAAACAATACAGGTTGATGATAGAATGTTGAAAATTAAGGGTTTTTGTCCAAAAAATTAAATGTTTGAGGTGGACCATTATTATCACTAAGGGGAATGAAAAATACGTATAAACCTTCCTCATGTATCACTCAATCTATTGCTCAAAACTGCGTTAAAATCTGTTAAATAATTCAAATAATCTGAGGTAACAGACAGCGGAAGCGACTTCAATTTATTATATGTAATAAATAAAGTTGTAAAGAATATTGTGCAGAAGTCTTAAGCGGAAGAAATGTTTTCTTTAAGGTATAATTAGCTTGTAATACTTCGAAAGCAGTTGAAGTACATGCTTGAGTTCAAACGTGGGCTTTAGGCCTCGTAAGAGGCAAAGCCACTGAACTGTCGCCGCTATTGTGTGTGTTGTATTGTTACTCTGATGTTTAGTCAGAGTAAACATAGCTATGTTCGAAGCCACAATGACCGCATTCGTAACCCAATATTTATTCTGCTCGCCGCTCGAGGTCAATTCAAGTCTCTTCTTTCATATATTTCATCTGTTTCACTAATATACAGTAAGTTAGCAATGGGTTAATTTGTCTAGTCTCGTCTATAAGACTTAGGTCACAGTGTTAGTTGCCATACTCCTACGAAACGGGTTGACCGATTATTATGAAATTTGATAGGTATATTAAGTAAGTCTGAGAATAAGTTGTAAACTATTTTTCATACCGCTAAGTAATAAGGGTTGTCCACCCCAAATATTATTTTTTGCGATTTTTTATAATTTGTTTTTTTTTGGTGTGTGGTATTTGATGACGTGGTATGAAAAATTAAATACAACCCTTTCAATAACCAACCCCCAATTTTCACCGTATTGTATGGCAAAACGAGATGTGTGGGGTCGGCTAGTAATGTAAGAATTTCCTTATTTCGCGATTGTAATTTGCTTTGGGACAAATGTCCTCAAATGAGGATCAGGCTGAATTGTTGACAATTCTTCCATCTTTAAATATTGTCGTGTTTAATATGTAATAAATAGATTTACCAGTGGCACTGAATAACTTTTTTATCAGTGTTTAGAAGAAGCGATGCATATGAAAGTTACTCTGAATTGGTTTGTTCAAGTTGCCTGTAGTTGAGAGCTATTTTTAATATTTAGTCAATAAGCTTTATTACCATCGCTAATAGATATCCGTAATGCCTTTTTATCATAGTGTGTTATTAGTTGTTATTTTATCATTAACAAGAATTATGAACTCAAAATAAGATTTCACTTACCATTCGTCAGATATTGTCCTCGAAGAGGGTTAGCAAAAACATGGCAAAAACCATGCGCAGCTAATCGCCTACAAGTTTTTCTGATCCTTTCTATATTCAAGGCCGAGGCCCGGATGCTTAATCAAGGGAGGAGTGACGCGAAGTAAGTACATAACTGGGAGTAAATGTACGAGACAGCGCCATAACTGATGTAATCTGGATAACGTTTTGATAATAATCAGATAGGGATTTGCATAATACATAATTGCTAATGTTATCTGTCTAGATACAGTTAAATGGGTATGGTATATGACGTAAACGGATTGTAGCTATGCGTTTGTAGTTATCAATATTAATGCATATAATAACAATGTAACGGATCGTTGTTTGTACATAGAAGATATGTGAGAAAAATGTTATTGGGACCTTAATCAACGAAACAGAACCCAAAACAATAATTGTTCGATTTTTTGTCTATTTTTCTGTGCGTTTGTACACGCTAATCTCAGAAACGGCTTATCCGATTTAGATGTGGTTTTCACTATATGTTATTGTAAACTTCACTTAACATTTAGTGTGTTTTGATGTCAATTGGATCATAATAAAAAAAAGTAATGCCAATTTAATATTTCTTAAGGCAAAGCAACGTTTGCGAGTCAGCTTGTCTATACTAATATTATAAAGAGAAAAGATTTCATTGTTTGTTTGTTTATTTGTGTTTGATAAGCTCCAAAACTACTGGAGTGATCTGAAAAATTATTTTACCATTAGAGGCCGTTATTATCCGTGATGAACATAAGCTACTTTTACCGCGGAAAAATGCTTAATTCATACGGGAAAACTGGTAATAGTCAAACAATACGTGTATTGTTATTTCGAAACAATAATTTTACATGCCTAAAAAGAACATTAGAATGGGTAGCAAAGGTTTGTAACAATTCACAATGAAACAGCATGAACAGAACTTTGGGTTTCTGTAATAAGGAGTTGAGGCCATAATTACCTTTTTTGTTCATTAAATGCGAAACTGTCAAGTCCTTGTTTCCAGTTGCGCATAATTAAAAGTCTCAGTCAATAATTAAGAGCTTAGAATCCGGAGATTGTGGATGTCGAGTTAAAAATAGAAAAGATGGCTTCTTTTGTAATTATCACTGAAGGATTCTTTTTTATGTAAAGTAAATGGCCACGCAAATTTTGTTTTACCAAGTAATCTATAAATGCAAAGGTAACTCTCTGTTGGTGACTTGATCATGGCAAAACTTCTGAGCCAATTGTGATGAAATTTCATATTGAGATACTTGAAAGTCTTGGGCTCCTTTTTTCCCCTTATCTTTTTTAGTTTTTCATCACATCACATCATTGTTTTACAAGATATATAAAAACAATATTCTACAAAAACATTGTCTGGGTCTCGTTGCTGCTTTTCTGGGCAGGACAAAGTTTGCCGGGTCTACTAATTGGAAATAAAAGCAAGATTTAAAATAAAATAACTCAGACATATTCTTGCTGCATATAAAAATATATCTCTTTACAAAGTCGTACAGTTTATTTGTAAAGGTGTCTTTACTTAATAACCCCAATAACATTAAAGTTAATTAATTTGAGGCGTACTTACACTCAAGATAACATTTATGTGATCTATCTAGATCAATTATTTATATCTATAATTACAAGTAAACATATGTTATGACATTATCAAATTGACCTCCTTTTATGTCACTAGTTAGGAAACCATGGATACACTGAACACAACATTAAACCAACAGGCTCTTTGAGATTGCAATAAAAACATATAATAAAAAAAAATTAAACAGAGGATAGAAGCATATACAGAATTTATGCATCATGTTCAAGTACCATTTGGATTAAGTCGCTGGCCAGTACCAGCTCTACAACCTCCAAAAGGAAGGTCTTAAAACATTGGTCAGATTACAATTTATGCATGGATTGGCTTGGTACTTACATTAACATCATGTTCATAACATAACATTAAGTTCATGCATGTACATATTTGCGCAGAGCGTTAAATCAGAAGTCTTATTCATTCTCTTGTCTAGCTTGGCATTGTCCTTTGTATTTTTACCGTGCACATAATTTTAACAATACTGATACCAGTTATATATTTTAAAGCACAATGAACATTAATAGAGTACAAAATTTGTATTGTCATTAGGTCGCTGAGCATGTTAAACTCCTAAATAAACATTATCAACATAAAATAGCAAAATGGAATATATTTTAAAAGATGCTTGTATATAATAACTTTAAAATTAGAAGCTGGACTTAGATTGCTTAGCAAGTTTCTCTTTATCCGTCGGTAAAATTATATTCAAATTGACAAGTAAACCAAATATATAGCATCAAAATACAATTAGTGCATTATTCTATTTATAAACTACGTTTTGGAATCATAGGTCCTTACTCCAAATTATGTAGGTACCTAGCACTATAGCTTCATTGTTTAAAACATACGATACGCTGCATAAAGGCGACATAATGCATTATTTATTTTATGACAAAGACAGTATGTATGAATGTGAAATATCGAATAATTTCGGCAAATTGCTATATAGTCATCGGGAACCGCTAAGGCGTTGATTTACACAATGTATGAATAGTCGAGTTCACTCACTTTGTAGGATATAGAACCTTACCTGAATGTTCCTCCTCGTCCTCTGCCTCTATAACTTCCACCAGATTCTTCGTCTTCAGGGTTATCTTCGATACCTAAAGCTTCACCGAATTCTTTTACAATATCAATCGCATTTTCAGCATCACCACGATTCACTTCACTTAAATTACAGACTTATGTGTTCATAAATTATGCTGCCATTTCGATAGAAGTGATTAGTTTTACAAATAGAAACTTAGTTCCTCAAAACGGAAAATAAGTAAATTATGAAA
>DWPQ01000926.1:0-13894 GCA_018251795.1 Perichares adela | reverse complement strand
AAGTAACTCTGTCTGCTACGCTTTCACGCCTAAACCACTGAACCGATTTTGATGAAATTCGGTATGAAGATAGAACTCAACTTTTAAAAGCTACTTTTTATCCCGAGATTCCTTCGGGTCCCGAAGCGTAGTTTTTTTTTTTTTTCTGATGGACATTCTGCTGTTGGCCCTAGCGGCCTTTACTGCTTCACGCGGACAGACGAAGCGTAGTGAGGGCGGTTCACTAGTATTGTATATTTTTAGTACTGTATCATCAATATAAAAACTTTTTATTTTCGCTTGTTGTAAATATTTTATATGATCGATTATTTAATATATTTAATTAAATTATTATATTCGCTCAAGTACCATGGTATTGTCGACAGGTGGTAGACAGGATGGTGAAGGAGCTGATGAGCGTGCCGGGTATCTCTCGCGTGCTCTACGACCTCACACCGAAGCCGCCAGCCACCACCGAATGGGAATGATCGCAGTAGAAGCCTTTTATATATTTTTTTACTGAACGAACGCACCTGGGGCAGTGGTTCTTGCAAACCGTATGGTAATCGCATGTTAAGTATATAGATTGGTTGACGATCGGGCCTGATTGATATAAATGTATGATTGAGCCTAACGAGTCAAACTGATTTAACTACTTGGTGATTACAGATTTTATCAACTTTATGTATCAAAATTCGAAGTTTTAATAAGTGCTGTAAAGGATTATGTTTTACATGTTTATTTAGTAGAAATGTGTATGTGTAACTATAGTGGGACAATATATCTTCTGTTTGCATTTATTTATGCTACTTATCTAATTGTGTGGATTGTACAATTAATACACAATGTTTATAGATTGAACTAGTTTGTATGGTCGGTATTGTAACTTCCCGCGGCAGCCTTTTGTTACATGTAATAGCTAGTTCTTTTGTTTATGTAAAGAGCCACTGTCTCTTACAAGGATTTGTGAAAATACATTGGTAAAACTGAGACAACAGACATAACACAGAATGTGTTGTAAAGTTAGCTCCACTGATCTGTTTTGTAATATGTAGTAATTTATTATTGAAGGCTGTGTAAAAATTGTATGAAGCCCGAAGTTTCCGCACTCGCAAGATGACTATAATGAATCTTGTGAAATTGTAAACACGTTTTTTGGAATGGTTCAGTGTTATTGACTGGAAATTTCATAATAAAAATTATATTATGCTTTATTTTCATTTTGTATTTTATTTTATAACCTTATAATAATACATCAAAGTTAAAAGTATGTAAAGTGATAAAAATTCAGTCAAAAACAATTAAATATAATATTAATAGCATCACACTGAAAATCACAAATTAGTTATCAACTATCAGGGATTAACAAATTTATATTTTTTCCAGCAACGATTTGCCCCCCAATAAAAGTTTCTTCTTCCCCTCGAATAGACAATCCTTCAGATAATGCCACTTTCTTTTCTCTAAGCATACCTGCTTTTTCCCAGCGAGAGCTATTGCAGTTGCTACATGAATGTAACGGAAGTAATTCCAAAGACACTGTTCGGTTATTGCAGTCAGCACATTTGAAAAACCTCTTAAATGTGTCGAGTATCTTCAGAGGATGTCTTTCATCTTTACAACGCTGAGCTGCTGAGAATGCTGTGTACTTGCATTTAACACATCTGACAGCTTTGCAAGCTAGTTTAAAAGTGTTCAACATTTTTTCCTCCATTGCCTCTTTCTTCTGCAGTTTTTGGAAGTATTTCTCTTGTTCATCATCCTCGTGTTGTTGAATAAGGTTCTGATGGGCTGATGTAGCTTCCATTATCTTCTTGAAGCGTTCCGAGACAATTGATTTTGGTTTTACTTCTTCGTCCAGTTTGAATTTCTTGGATTCATTTTCTTCGTTCCCTGAATTATTTAGCTTCTCTAACGCCCTTTTCTTGCCTTTTTCAGTTCCTTTAATATTATTTGGGTCTAATTTGGTAAGGCCACCACTTTGCTGAACAAGTTTTATTGCATTTAATTTGGCTCGCTCAGCGGCTTTTTGACCATAGGACATGTTTAAATCTATGAATCCACTTCCCTTCAAACTAAATCCTCCACCCAATTTTGGTGATGCACCGACTTGAACAGCTAAGCTTGCATTTGAGACAGTACTTGCATTGCTACTGGCATTAGTTAAGCTGTTGAGTCTTTCTGAATCGCTCAATCTTTGTGTGGGAGAGCTATGTAGAATTGTGTTATTTAAAGGTTTACCAGCCCCATATGGTGATTTATTCATCATCAATTTATCACCTTCAGATTTGTAGTAGTCTGTTAATGTCATGAGTCTATTTTGATCTTTATCTTTAACTTTTTTATGATTACTCGCTGGTAGGGCAGAGTATGCCTTGCCACCATAAATTACAGTATTTTTTCCTAGAACTTTATTCTGCAAATTTACTAGGCCTTTGCCCATGGTAGAGGATTGTAACTCTTGGCGCCTGGAAAACTTCTGATATTCTTGCTTTATGTGATAAATGCAGTGTTCACATTGACTTCGATTAACAAATGCCGTGCATGGTTCACCATTTTTCTTTTTACTTTTGCAAATACCAAAATCTTTGGACTGGCCAAGTATCATTACTCGATCTGGGTTCTCTACACTCAGGCAGGCTTGGTCTGAACTGTTTTGACTCCTATCAAGAACATTCGGATTTAGAACAGCCACAACCGTGCCTTCGCTTGTCTTCCACAAGTCATTATAGGCCTTACGGAATAGAAACATAGAGACAGATTTCAAATCGTCTTTAAGATCACAAAGGGTCCATATTAAAAATTGACTTCCTTTTTGTGATTTTTTAGAAGAGCTTTTCCTTACTATTACCCCAGCTGTTACCCAGTCCTTAGATAAGTCTTCATTCTCTACATATCTCTTTACTCTTAGCATATTTACCGCTTCTCTTCCTTGCATGCGATCTAACAACGCAGAGCTAGAAATTACTGGCTTTACAATTCGAATACCAAACACAGGATCTGTGTAAATATCTGAATTAATTTTCGTTTTTGATCCAGGTACACAGAATACAGGTTCATTTGCGACTTCAGGATTTCCATTAATTTTTTTAAAGGAGGACGTTTTATTAGCCGATTTGATGTCGATATTAGTTTGACGTAATCTAGTTTCAAATTCTATTCTTTTATCTTTTTCTTCATGTTCTTTATTGTCTAAAGTTTTCTTTATATTACTTCCGTAATCACTATACTTTCTTTCTGTATAATTTCTTCTTTCTTCGTCGTCTGATGAATCAGTATCTCCATTGTGAATTGCAGAAGATGGTTTTTCAGCGTTTTCAAGATTATTATTTTCTATAATACCATTGTGTTTAAATATATCGACCTGGACTATACGTTTAGAACTTGTTTCACTATGTTCTCCTAAATCAGCACATAGCAACTCTTCTAACTGTGCCAGGTCATCGTTTTCAGCCATCGTAATACGATACTATGTTCATTTAATCTCAATCGAAAAAGAATTTTAGACAAATAAATAATAAACTAAAAAAGGCGCGAACACAAGAATACGATATACTGTTCCTGTCCTGATACAGGTGACAGTTAGCAACGTCAACGTTAGTCAACGTCAGTCAATTTGACGTTTAAAAACAATAACCAATAGTGTTACAATTGATAAAAATAAATACTATCCATAATATTATTATAATTGTCTAAGTAAATAACATTAATCATGTTGCATACGCTTGAATATTAAACTTAACTTTATGTGAAAAATATTATTAAAAATTAACCGTCATTTAGTTGTACGTTTAAACGTGTTTTTATTCTCATAAGATAGATGGCGTTCCTGCCGTATTAGCAGTCCTTGAGTTGATGATTTTTGTAGGGTAGTTCCTTCTATGAATTAATTTTAATAAACTTTATTTTAACCTTAGAAACTAAAGATGTAACGAAGGGCCAGTCTAATGCCTTATGGCATTCTCTATCAGTTAACCGTGGTGGAAGTAATTATTAAAAGGTTAATTTACTAAGTAGGTACAGCTGGATTTTATGTAACGCATTCGCCTTAATTGCTAAATGAACGTCGATGGTTGATTGTAAAAAAAAAAATTAACTTTAATATTTATTTATCTACTCTTAACTACGTAACTACTTCTTTGAAATCGATGCCTTATAATTAAATGGAGTTTGAAACAAGTATTAACTTTTAAGATATTTTTAAATTTTGGTAGGTATTATTTTCGTCCATGGACATTGACAAAGAAATCTATACTAATATTATAATGAGGAAACATTTTATTGTTTGTGTTTTATAATTTTGTTTTGCTTTGATGTTATAAAAGTTTTAATTGTCTTAATTTTCGTGACGTTCTTTCTGTAACTTTCGACATAACAGCTAACGGATAATCAGACACGGTGTTAGCCCTAATTATTTTCAGTTGCGGCGCATTTTCTCCGTAAACAGTTCCGTTTTTTCACCTCACAGGCTCGAGGGAAATGGGAGATAATTCGACGTGAAGTGATTATGGCGGCAATGCTGTCGGCGCCTGCACAGTACGGCCTCAGACGCGGTGCGCGCTCCCGCGCATTATTTTTATCACTATCATAGAGTCACGCGATACGCAAAATGTAACTCGCCCATAACAGTGGACAAAATACTTCAAAGTTTTCCTTCTGAACTTTCAACTGGAAAGTTTAGCAATGGAATTTAGACGTTTTGGGCTAAAACAAAAATTCAAAACATTCCGGGTAGCACTAACAAAAGTTACTAATGCATTGATTGTATAAATCATAATAGTTGATTGAGCAAAAACCGTATTGGGGTATTTCATTGATTCGATTCAATTTTATTGACGTAAACTTTAGTAGTTGAGCATATGCCTACTTATAGGTTCGTCGAGAGCACAGGGGCTTTAAGCCGGATTTTACGAGTATTTCGACTGTTGAAGATGTGTTTCCTTAACGTATTACGCCTCCACGTCTCCCAAACGCAGCGCCAGAAGCGGTTGTATAAGCAATACATGGAGCAATTGGCGGGAGCTTACGTGGAAAGGTGTACGGACTTGAGCATGCCATGGGATTACCGGAATAATTATCGTAATCCTTCCCCGGAGTGGCGGTACTCCGTGCCCCACGACGAGCGCTGGTACGAGGCGGAGTGTACCAGATCTTGCTGCGGGACGGAGTGTTCTGATAGCGGCCGGTGCTCGTCTCCATGCTGCTCTGAGGTCATCTTCAACGGCGGGTTGCATTACAGCGGGAAAAGCGGGAACCATGTCTGCAGACGCTTCCCAGTCTGCTATCCTGGGAGTTTCGTGTAAGTATTTTTCTTACATTGTCGGAGAGTACAATAAGCGACTTCGACAATTCCTTTTTTCGCTTCCAACATTATGTATGCCTTAGTTTTGCATAGGGGAGTCAACTGTTCGCTATTGACTTATAAACATATCTAATAATGTTATGGAAAACTCTCGATCACCGAGTGGAAGACCAAAGTATAAACCATTTTTTTAGCTAAGAATAGATTTCAACTAATATAGTTTATTTTACACAAAGAATATACAAGTAAGCAATTAGGTACACGATACAAACTTGGGAAAGGGATTGTGGTGCACAAAAGATGTTAGCGCTCGGCAACGATTTGTTCATGACCATAATCTAGACATAATATAAATGGTACTTTCCCTATATACTGGAATCCTTAAAAAAACAGGAAGTGAACTTACGCATCGCAACGCAGATCTGTGGTGTGGGACTCTTTCTATTCATAATTTTCACACACCTACATTAGGTATTCACGTTGTATATGAATGAGGTTATTACACACTAGCTGCACCACAAACCTTAATTTTGCCATATAAAATAGCCTATGTTCTTTCCCAGGTTCTATAAATCAGCTTTATGCCAAATTTCATTAAAATCGTTCCAGTAGTTTCGGAGCCTATTAAATACAAAAAAACAAAGATTCAAATTTTTTCTCTTTATAATATCAGTATAGATCTATACACACAATAGTAGCGTGTAATAAAATAGAATACGATAGAATATAGAATGACATTTATCAATGCTGTTTACTTTATAGTTTATCATATTTTGAGTTTAGTCTTATTATTTTTTTAGTTTTTCCAGAAATTTAATTGTTTTACGAGACATAGAAACGATATCTACAAAAATATTGTCCTAGCCTAGTCGCTGCTTTTCCGCACAGGACAAATTCTGCTGAGCCTACTAGTGTTTTCATATCTATATATAAATACGTGAAGCGAAAACTTTCAATCTGTTTTTACGAAAATTGCGAGGACGGAGGAGTATCAAATTTCGCACACTTATAGTTTTTATTTAGAACAAGTGCAGAACGGTATTATATTTGAATAATAATGTTTATAAAGTACGTTAAATCAATAAATAAAACTTTACACGTACAAAGACACGCCCACATGCATACTCCATATACCTACGTATACTGTTTTGACGTTTATTAAGCAAATGGCGGTTGTCAAAAAGGTTCGATTTAGATACTATTTTCCAAATGAATTGATACAATTTTGAATTTACCATCATGTTGTGTCTGTACTGTACGGAATTATATTTAAATTATTATCTGTGAATGTAGTTCACAAGATTAATTTTTAACAATTTTTAATGAGTTGTGGTTGAATTTCAACAACCACTAACTGCAACCCAATGTCCGATACGAACTGGCAAACATTTTTTCTAGAATAATGGGTCATCGGTGACGTAAATGGACAATGGTGACATTGCATAAAGTTATTGATGCAAAACAATAAGCGTGCAGTGATCGTGTGTGGAGAGATAGCAGATAAGTACCGCTGCATTCAGATCATACAACTGTATGCATTGTCGATGCTAATAGTTTGAGTCGCGAAGAATATTAACGATAAATTGTACAACTGGGGGCCTAGTCATTAATGACATGCACATTAATGTGCAGGTTTTTTAGGCGATAACTAATTTATATCCTGTCAAATGTACGAGGATGACTTAGTGACAAATAATGACATAAGTCACTTCATACATTTTGACGTTTTCTAAGATCGGCGTACCTAAGTGTAAAATTGTCTATGTACCTAAATTTATTTATATCCTTGGTGCTAATGTCGTTGGATTCCCGGAGAAAGATCGTGGAATAATAGATGATGCAACTGGGTGTCTAGACATTAAACAATATACATTTTTGTAAGCGCTATTCAAACTCGATTAATCAAAATGTATAGGGATTACATAACTGTCAATTTGGTGACATGTGTCACTAATTTTGACATTTTACAAGACTGTTGATATTATTGTTTTTGGTCGCAGATAAAGAAATGTTAAAGATTGGTTAACGTACTCTAGTTTCGAAGAGAAACTTGTAATTATTGTAATACGTCGAATTAATACATTGCGTGTAGTAAACAGAGAATAGATAAAAGCTCAAAGCGAAATATTTGTTCTGTAAATAATAAATTTTTAGTTTTTTTTATTGTTAAGAGACATATTAAAAAAATAAACTTATCAGAATTTTATTACGGGATTTCTCGAATAGTGAACAATTCTTTCGAACTCAGCTATCTTTGGTTATATATTTGGTTTTATTATGTGCTATGACCTTATTCCATAGGTTGGCTTGGACTCAAAGATAGGTGGAGCCATTTATATCTAACTTCTTTATTTATCTATGGGAAGATCAATCAGTGAGAGCCTTCAATACAGCAGGTAGAAGCGATTGCTATCTTACATAAGATGTACGTGTTATAAAAACCAATACATAGTAAAGTACCTATATAAAAACTACGACGTGTTTATATAATCATTTATTTAATGTACAAAGACATTATGTAGCCGCTTTCTAGTCTCAGATTAAATAACGTTATATCTTTAAAGCCTTAATTATATTACTTTAATATTCTTTACACTTCTCGTACATCTTACCTTTTCTTGATGCTTAGATAAATCTACGTCACAAGGTTGTTTGGAACAAATGACTGTCTAGCGAAAAGGCCGCCTTTTATTTGCCAATCGATGCATAACCCTGTTGCTATTTTACTCTTACAAAACACAGATACAACAACCTATAATTTTATTATCCCACTGATGCCGCGGGTCCCCTCTCACAATGAGGGTATAAGGCCATAGTTTACCACGCTGGCCAAATACGGGTTGGCTAACTTCAGACACCTTCGAGAAAAATATGGAGAACTCTCAGATGTGCGGGTTTCCTCACAATGTTTTCCTTGACACACATAACTTGGAAAATTATTGGTATGCGCCAAATTCGATCCCACGACCTCTTTCGGGAGACCAACGTTGGAACCACTAGACTCTCACTGCTATTTTTGGTGTACAATAATGAGTTATTTGAGACAGGCCTGATGGTAAGTGACCATCATCACCCATGAACATTTGTTACACTAGGAGCGCTAACAGAAGTTGCCTACCGCGAAGCAAGGGAACCTCATTAACAAAATACTGGTCTATAGTTTGAAATGAAATGTTATTCGTAGTAGGTTTTTACAAACACTTTTCGAATGTACATTTACGCCATTACTTCCGCAAATCCCTACCAGAGTAGGCCCTAGTAGAAGAAGCGGCAAGAAACTACCAGGGAGTGTGTTTTCCTAATCACAGTTATAGGAACACTTATAGCTATCTTATTATTATTCACACCACTTACTTTTTTATGTAACAAACTCATTCCCAGGCATTCTTGTCTGCATAGTAATCAAGATTGTAATAACCTTTAATTTATGGCAAACATTAGACACAGGCCCGTCTTCTCCACTGGGCACGTACCCAGGGCCCCGCGATCGATTGAGGTCCCCAAGTTCCTGTTTCTGGCGGACATTCTGCTGTTGGCTCCAGTGGCCTTTACAGCTTCACGCGGACAGAAAGGCGAGCTTGGACTGCTGAGCCAGATAAGAACTTAAACTAGCAAAGAGGGGTGAAACCTTTTCGAAATATAGGGGCTGCGAGCGTACTAAGGGCACCCCCTGTGAGGTTCAGTTCCTACTTTGCATATGTATGTCCTTTGTCTATTCTAACAAAATAGTGCTATATAGTCTTGGGGCCCCACTATCTTAATGTGCTCAGGACAAAGTGAAAGATGGCCCTGATTAGACAGGCTGACCCACTAGCTACATCTGTAGAGTAACTACTATAGCTAGTCGATACCCGAGGGTGTTAACCTGTTCAGTCGGCGAGGTGCTCACTGGACCGGCGCAGGTGCGCAGGCGCAGCGGACAACAACGATATGTTAAGAAAGTATATCACTTGTCATTTTCACGTCTTCCGTAGAACGTTGTTGCATTCCTTTCGTCGTTTTTTTCTTATCAGGATTTGTAAATGTTTGCTATTGTCACCATATCCGGACAGTTACTCGCTTTTGCGTCAAATATCTCGTGATGTTTACCTAAAATCTTATGCACCAAAATATTTTTATTTATTTTTATCGGGCATTGTTTACATCATATTTTAGTCTCTTATCCGTTTTAATTAATTAAAGGTATCTTATATATTTCACACATAATAATAATAATAATAAGCCTCTCAAAGGCTAACTCCACGTCCGGCATGACCATCTATTGCCACGTGAGGGGCGGACATTGGAAGCTTTTAGCTGAACACTCACCAATGACCAACGGAGCACTAGCAAAACAATAATGGCGATGCGTTTAAGAAGTAGCAATAGATTACCCCAGGCGGGTACCAGTAATGGAGAATCCCGTCTCGGGCCATCAGGCTCGAGCTGCCCTACGTACTCTGGGGAGGGCACCGTATCGCTACCACTTGTCCAGACTCGAACTGTTACAAGTCAGGAAAACATCATCTTATCATCACAATCATCCCCCATTTCATCCACCCATAGTTTATTCCAATCACCCAGTTCATCTCCACATTCTTTTGAGTACCCAACCACGTCACGATCAACAACTGTATCCCCAATGTCAGTAACTGTTGAGCAAGAGGCGAAGGCCATAGATCTTGCTCCCACTACTGGCACCAAAAATCGTGCGCGAATTACATGGACAGAAGATATGAATAAGTTCATTTGGCGCACGTATCTAACAATCACTCAACTAGAAAGGCACTCGAAATATATTGATTCACTATACTCACAATTCAAGGAGAAATTCCCACATATTCAAATAAATAAACAAAAATTAGGAAACCAAAAGAGAACTATTATTAAAAACAAATTATTAGAACCTGAAATAATGGAAGAAATTAAACAGGAAGTCATGCGAAGCATTGACAATTTGTCTTCTCAAACAGTGAAACATAAAACACAAGGTTATGCACCAAAGGAACCACAAAATTTAACCGAAACAAATATGACCACAGAATGCGTTTCAACACAGTTAGCAATAGCAACCGGTAATAATGACACCATCGATTTAAATCACCCAAGTGGTGTTCTAATAAATATGAGACCAGCAACTACAAAAGGAGGGAAACAAAGAAAACGAATGCAGTGGACAGACGATGTTAATAAACAACTGTTAAAGTGCTACTACATGGTTACTAATAACGAAACAAATCTAACTACATATAGACCTCTGCTTCACAGACAATTCACAGAAATATTCCCTGAATTACACTTTATTAGCGAACAAAGGTTGTCAGATCAAATTAGGGTTATCCAACGCAACAACCGTATACCACCTTCAGAAAGAGAAATAATTCGAACACAGGTTTTAGAAGAATCACATCTCAATCACAATCAAAATTCAAATATTGATAGTTCAGCCACGCATGCATACACACAGATTCCACTTACACCTATTGTTAATAATAACTCTCCTGTTCCCTGCCAAGATACTTTCCCTGTTTACCCTTGTAACACACAACAGCGAAATGAGGAATACACCAAGACACTGTCAATACATATTGAAAAAATATTCTTAGAAACTTTAGAAACATTTCAAAATTCTGACCCAACTTCTCGACCATATATCCCCAAGCAAAAGTCTTCCAAAAAGTTTTCGCAAATAGTACATTACATTAACACAAAAATTTTACCTCACTACACACATGAACAACAAAATTTCCTAACTCTACAGACTATTATATATTCCGCCGCGTATTCTGCGGTTAAAGCTAATGGGGCACGAGTTGAATCACTTGTGCCCAGTACACAAGAAAAATCTGAAACTAAAGCGCCTATAAGAAAACCAAAATGGCACATAAGACTAGAAAGGAAAGTAGAGAACCTCCGTGTAAAAATTGGAAGACTGACACAATATATGAGAGGTAACAGGAGTAACAGTTTAAATAATCATATTTCTAAAATATTAAAAGAATACAAAATACATACCATACATGAAAATCATAACACACAACTTTCACACTTCCTAGACACGCTCAAACAAAAATTATCAGTAACTAGTAGTCGATTAAAACGTTATAAAATTTGTACACTCCGCAAAAAACAAAATAGCAAATTCACACTAAACGAAAAGCAATTTTACCGAAATCTTAACCAGGTTACCTCTAATGATACTAGAAATAACACAAATGACCTATCTAAATCTGATACCGTTCCTACATCTAATGAGTTATATAGCTTCTGGTCCCAAATATGGAGCAATCCTAAAACATATAATTCTGAGGCCAATTGGTTAAAAAATGAAAACTCTCGTGTGGAAAAAAATGAGCCCATGATATTTGAAGCCATCCCCATAGATACTTTCCGATCAGTTATTAACAACCTCCATAATTGGAAAGCCCCCGGTACTGATCATATTCATAATTTTTGGTTAAAAAAATTCACACACATTCATCCATACCTACATAAACATATACACAGCTTTATTATTAACCCTCAAACTATGCCACAATACATCACTACAGGAATCACATATATGTTACCCAAAGATCAAGGCGAGTCTAATAACCCAGCAAAGTATAGACCTATTACCTGTTTACAAACTATTTACAAAATTATAACAGCTTGTATTAGTCAACTCATATACTCTTACGTAGAAAAGAATAACATATTGGCTGAACAACAAAAAGGATGCCGTAAATTTTCACAAGGTTGCAAAGAACAATTATTAGTAGATTCTGTTATAATGAGGCAAGTACAACATAAAAAGAAAGATCTTTATTCTATGTATATTGATTATAAGAAAGCATATGATTCAGTACCCCATTCTTGGCTTCTTAAAATTTTAGAAATTTATAAAATCCATCCCATATTAGTTTCCTTCTTAGAAAGTTTAATGACAAATTGGAGTACACGACTTCTATTGACTACACCGACCAAAAAAGTAGAAACACAATTCATTAAAATACAACGAGGAATTTTCCAAGGAGACGCGTTAAGTCCTTTGTGGTTCTGCCTGGCGATAAACCCTTTGTCGAATTTATTAAACACTGGTAATATTGGTTATCCCCTACAATATACTGACAATAACTCTGACCCACTTACACATAAAAATCTAACCTACATTAGCCATTTACTGTACATGGATGATATCAAAATCTATGCAGAGACTCAAGATGGGCTTAATTACTTAGCTGAGCTGACTGAAAATTTCTCACAAGATGTCTGCATGGAGTTTGGTATCGATAAATGCAAAATTAATTCCGTTAAAGAAGGACAAACACACCAACATCAGTACCAACTGCAAACAGGAGAAACCATAGATCCTCTAAACGAAACTGACACCTACAAATACTTGGGCTATAATCAATCTAAACAAATTCAATATAAAGAAACCAAAAGTCATTTAATTCAGCAATTCAAACACAGACTAAATTCAGTTATGAAAACACAGTTAAATTCCAAAAATATCGTGAAGGCTGTAAACACCTACGCTATCCCTGTTCTAACATTATTATTATATTACGTTACATAGACACAACACATGCTCTTGGCATTAAGTCCGCCTTTTGTACAATATTGATGTAAAGAAGTTTAAATAAATAAGGCCGGTATTGCAATGATGATTCTTCTGATGTTGCCCTTAACCATAGGCATCGGTGACCATTTAGCATCAGGTCCATCTATTTTAACGTCAGACCTCAGACTATAAAAGAAAAAAATAAACTATAAAATGCAAGGGACTACAAATCATAGGTCCAAGTTAATTTCACCAGTTAAAACAGTGTAAATAAGAAACAATTCAATTACATCAACATCTAGATGTCACTGGGCATTATACTTAGCTTCAAATGTCACTAGGGATACTTAGCTTCCTGTCCATGTCAATTTCATCAGTTTGAACTGTGACTGATAAAAAATTCAATGACGTTAAGATTACTGGACGTCACTGGGCTTTGTACGATTGATCCCAACATGATGCATAATAGCAAGGTCCTTCATCTGACTGGCGTACATTCCACCTAAAACAGTTGTAAAAGGCTTTCAGGTAATTCAGGTGGAATGAGAGATTGAGTGAGGATGTTAAATATTGTTAACAGATAAGTGTATCACCTTTCTTTACCTGGCAACGTGGGTTACAGTTTTAGATACAAATAGGTAACTCTCTGGTTTCTTTTTGACCAAAATCGCGGCAGATGACTTCCGTGTTACATACATCCGTCGAAGGTAATGACTTTCCATAATATGACCATTCCCGTAATTTTCGTTTTCCGACTAATGATTCAAAAATAAGCGGATTCAATAATATCTTCCATTTCTTTCGTAGCTGTCTACGCATTCATGATGCTGGTGAATCCGTCCCCGTGGTGACTTACCATCAAGTGGCACGTCAGGTCATCATTCAGCGAATACCATCAACTTCTCTCCATCTCCAAGGTTTGACTGATAGAGAATACCATTAGGTATTAAGTCTACCTTTTGAAAATTATATTTATTTATTTTTTATTTATGTGTTTATGTCACCTCTTATAAGAGGAAAACAAAGGGATAACATAATGCCTAATGACATTGTCTACCAGTCAGCCCTGGGTGGATATGGAAAAGGTC
>DWPQ01000925.1:0-13895 GCA_018251795.1 Perichares adela | reverse complement strand
ATAAAAATCGGTCAAGCCGTTTCGGAGGAGTTTGGCAACTAACACTGTGACACGAGAATTTTATATATATAGATTAATGTTTACACATTCACTCTTGTTATGTATTGTAAACAAACTGGATAGTTATGTCCTCAAAAAAACCAAAACTCGAGAACAAATATTTTTACAGCAAAGTAATTTCAATTTATTAGTTTATACATACTCTGTTCAACAGTTGTGTTTCGTATTTTTATTTTCTAAATTAATTCATAATAATATCTTCTACGAACAAATTACTTGTATTTTTTGAAATTTGTTGTTAATAATTATATTTATTTAGGAAAAGAACAAGATTATTTTTACCAAGCTCTTAAAACTCCCGACATGTTTTTTTAATTTTAGTTCTTTTTTTACAAAATTACGAAAATCACTATTCAATTCCTCCACTATACACTAGCTACATATATAACAAAGTTTGAACATTTTATCCTGAATTAAAAATGTAGCTGATTAGCGGTTTTTTTTATACCAACCTATTTAATTATGGCCAAAATGAATCTACTTTGTTTGAGAGAGAAAGTTCCATTTCAAAACAACTGACAACACTTAAATTCCTCGACTTAGTAATACAAGATACAAATAACAATCAAATAAATTCGTCAACACAAAAATTCGTAATTCATCAACATAAATCTTACCGATAGCACACCACAGTCTGTCTCTGAAAAGGTGTGTACTGAGCAAACTGATTTGCGTAACGGAAATGGTTCTTTAAAACCCCATACAATCATCTTCTATGACGTCATCCACGTATCCTGTTACGTCCTACATAATGGAGCACAGCCCAGACAATTCGCTTCCCTTCTGAACGGGTGGTTGTCTACTAAACTGAACTCCCTGCAGACTGGGTTTAAGAGTGTAATGCAACTCTGGCTCCTCACCGGGCGGTAACGGTTCATCGTCAGCGCTGACGTCGTCGAGGTACCTCTCCTCCGGTGTGTTTACCGCGGCGGGGATGGACTTACTGATGTTGATGCGGATACCTCCGGTGGGCACGTGCGCGGGCGGCGCGGACCCGTCGAACTGTACGTTGCCGTCGATGGATGACGTCACCGTTGTGTGGGTGGTGTCTATTGTGGCTGGTTGGAACACGTTCTCGATCTCCGCTGTTATGATTGGCTCGTCATCTAATGGCGGAGGATCATAATAATATATTTTTGTAGAAGGATTAAATAAACATACAATTCAATTTATAACAGATAATTATATTGTAAAATGCTGTACCCGCGACTTTGTCGCGTGGAAATCGGTGCGTCGCAGTTTTTCCCGCATAAATCCGAATCCTGGGGGAATTCTAAGGTAAAAAAGTAACCTAAGTTACTCCTTATTACATCAGCTCTCCTCCAGTGAAAGTTTCTTCAACATCAGTACAGCCGTTTCAGAGATTAAACAGACAAAATAAAAATAAAAACATCTATACATACGCAAGCATTTAGTAAAAACCGGTTATTTTAATATTTCAAACAGACACTCTTAATTTTATTTAGTTGTATAGATTACGGTACTTTATTTAAATATATATAACCTAGTTTTGGTGCTACTTACCGGGGTCAATTGGTTCCTGCTTCACTTTCACGTTTGCTAAGTCCATCATATGCTCCTCGTCGCGGTGTCTCCGAGCTGCCGTGGTCTCGTCATCAGTGTCCGCGTCATCATCCACCAGCACCTCCTCCACAGGCTCCGCCTTCAACACCACGTCGTCTTCGTCACCCTCGTCCAACTCCTCGATCTGTATTTAAGTTAGTAACCCCCACGTTATCAGCAAGACGACAGTAAACATTACCATACAAGTTCTGTCCGCATGAAGCTGTAAAGGCTAGCGCTAACAGCTTAACGTACATCAGATATTTTTTTTTAATACATAGAAATATAAAAACGTCTCATAACCTCATTACTGCACATCTTCCAGATATTATAAATATGCTAAGTGATATTAAGTGTTTCATCTATTTATACACTTAAGAAAAATTACACAAATCTCTCAAAAATGGATGTGCATAAAAATAGTACATTACGAGTAATAGTACATTACATACGAGCGACCTTATCTAAATCTATATCTATCATCACTCGGGCGCTAACGTAGTGCAATGATAGACCACGTAGGTAACAAGTATCGTATATTATTTTATAGCACTGTGTGATATAAACCCGCGAACGGACGCGGCCGTGCGTAAAGTGCAGGTTTAGGTCACACCTGTGCTATAAAAGAAAATAAAACATCATTTTTTGATGTCTGTAAAAAATAATTCAGCTACTGACCTCAACGGTGCTTTCGATGAGAGTGGGCTCGGGCTCCACGACTTCCACTTCGCAGTCCGACATGTCAGCGTCATCGACATCCTTGATCTCTATCGCTTCCTCCACCTTCTCTGTATCTTCCGTCTCTATCTCTGGTATCTCTGTTACCGGCTCATCTTTCGTTAACGACGCCTGCCAATTAAAATAATAAACTTCCACATAGAAAACATCATAGCAACCCATAAATGGTCAAGGCTGAGCTTGGGCCTATTCTATGTGTAGATATCAATAAATGTTACCTTTTGGACAACTTATACACAATAATACTATTGAATCCATTGATCGAGAAGTATTAAATCACGCTGAAAAAAAGTGGGGTGTGTTGAAGTGGTTGTGTTTTAATGGCTCCAATCCCTAATAAAAAATGTCTAGTTCATAATGTCAGTTTAATCTCCACAAGTTCCGACCACTCTAATATTTCACACTACAATTATATACATTAAAATAATGAGCATCATTCTGATTTTAAGTTTTGGTAATTTAAAAATAAATTGGGGGATTGAATTTCAACGTGGGCAGTACACGAAATAAGTTTCGGAACATCCGCACTACATGTACCTGCTTTGAAATTCCGTAAAAAAAGGTTACTACCATGTGAATACGTAAAACATTTTTTTTTCGTAATTAAATGTAGCTCAGTTATGGAACATTACTAGTATAAAGTTTCAATGTATTCAAAGTTTCTGACACTTGACCCACCTTGTAATCCTCATAGCACAGCGGATGATAGTACAAGTCGTCGTGCAACACCGCGTTCCTGAGATGCCACTCCTCCCTGTCCTCGTTGTAGAACTGCAGGAAGCGGTCCCCGCACAGCGCGCAGTTGTGTGCGGCGGGGGCGCCGGCCGCGGCGCTCGGCGCCTCTTCCGTCTCGCCGGGGCCTTCGCCTTCCTCTGCACCGCCCGTCTCAAACCAACTCTTCTCTGCAATGAAAAAAAAAGGTTTAGTTTACTAAAACACCATATATTATAAGTTCATGCTAGGGAAGCACCTAAGACTTAATTCTGTTGTTACAAATTGCTTCTAATAAGGCAGAACTAACTGTGCTCAATAGAAACTCTATAGGATTTTGTTCCATCGGTTTATCATGTCTATGGGCTGTAGTGGAGATATATATTAAGTATTAGAGAATATTCACATATATTGCATCAACTGTCACTAAAGGTATGCCTGGAAGAAGTCGCTATTTACCGACAAGACCGTCTTTTGTGCACAGACTAGTTATTTTGGTTTACGTGTATTGTTGTGTATAATGTTTACCCCTCTCCTCCAAGTCCTCGACCTCCTCGTACTGCACCCAGTCGGACAGGTCGTAGTGCCAGTGTCGGCTGTGCGCGCGGCGCGCCGAGTCCCGCTCGCGGCGGTTCTGCCGGAAGTGCCAGTCGAGGTGCTGCGAGTAGCGCACGGTGTGCTCGGGCGGGAACCGCGCGCCGCAGCCGCTGCACTGCATGCCGCCGTACAGCTTCGACACCAGGCTCGGCTGCTTGCTGGGAGTTGTACGTCGCCGTTAGACAATATTACTACATCTATACTAATACTAGCTGTGCCCGCGTTGAAATCAATGCGTCGCAAAGTTTTTCCCGCGTAAATCCGATTCCCGCGGGATTTCCAAGATAAAGAGTAGCCTAAGTTACTCCTTATTACATCAGCTATCTTCCAGTGAAGGTTCCATCCAAATCGGTTCAGCTTTTCCCTGTGTCCCGCGGGATTCGGATTTACGCGAGAAAAACTTTGCGACACACTGATTTCCACGCGGGCACAGCTAACATAATCATAGAGAGAGATTTGAGTCGAAACAATATAAAACAAAAAGTGTACCTTCTACGTTTTTTTAAAAAACAAAAGAAAAATGCTCATAGATCATTAACTCTTGTTAATATACTAGAGTAGGGGAACCATAGACCTGAGAGTGAGCGCGACTATCCAACAAATAAAAAATGAGCAAAGATGAGAAACCTGTACTTGTGTTTGTCTAATATGCGCAAATAAAGGGAGACAGATAGGGCACCTCATTTTCTATCCTATTGTTTTTATGAACAAGTTTTAGGCTAGCTACACTATACGCTCGTATAATAATAGTAATTTATCCTTTGATCTATATTCTAACAATCTAACTACCGTTATGTCCCAGAAAAGTTATAATAAGCGTTTGTTATTATATACTTACACCCTCAGTGTCTCTGGCTTGAGTAAGTCCACTTTATGCACAACAGTTCTATCTTCTTTAGGCTTAGCCTTTACTTCTTCCTTGGCCTCCTTCTCTTCTTCCTTAGGCTCAGGCTTGGAGTCGTTCGGCATGGACACTATCCCGGTAGCCACCAGCTTGGCGAACAAATCGTTCACGTTGATATTGCCGAGGATCGAGAGAGCGTCGGGAGGCTTCTCCTCGGTGGTACCGTTGTCGATGCCCGGGATCTGGTCGTTCTTTGAGAACAGCGGTTCGGCCACGCTGTATTCTGAGCTGGACGCGGGCGCTATGCTCGACGGCATCACACTGGCTAGCAAGTCCAGACCTACAAGTACACAATTGTGAAATATACTTGTAAATTGTAAATAATAATAATATCTAAGGCAGCATTGCAAAGTTCCATCATGGTGGCATGTGCAAATTAATACAGTGAGTTTAGTTTATTAATGGTTCTTATTCAATTTTGTCTTTGTTCGCATTTTAGCCATTGTCTGGGTATGGAAATACGAATAATGCAAATTCACTAAGGAAGCAGGACTTAGATAAAAATCTCAGCGGATAGCGTTCACGCTATGTGACATCTTACAAATGTTTGGTGATGACATTCGCTGTGGAAAGGTGTTTGTTGTGACAGCACAACGCTAACCGTTAAAATTGTAGTCTAGGCCCTTAGATCACTTTTAACCACGATAAGTAAATTTTATATGGATGTAACAGTGGTGGCGATAAATTATTATTTAAACATAATCTACTAGTGCCATGAAACTTATCGTGGTTTTAAATTAAATTCCAAATGAGGTAATTGACATTTAGATGCATTAATAAATTTAACAAGATTTTAAAACAATTATACTGGGAGCGTCCCTTTATGACTGATATTACTGTTAATTACCTTGATTTTCACCTTCAGGGCTCGGGGACTTGTTCTCTCTCTGCGGCAGTTGATCCACATCCATCTCAGTAATGACTGGCATGTTGAGCATGTCGGTAGCGGGCGGAGGCAGCGTGAACGGCAGCGCAGACCCCTCCATGTCGGCGATATCCACCGACCCAGCCTTAATGTTTCTCGGAAGCGCTGAGAATCTTATGAAATACTTCTCGTTCCCGATGAATATTGGCTTCGGCAAGTCACCGAACTCCAGCCTAAACGGTTGCTCGTTGATTAAAACAGTCCGCAGCGCGTCGACGAAGCGGATCGTAAAGAACTGACCGTTCACATTAAACTTCTGCACTTTCGCATCCAAGTACACGGGGCACATCTGTGTCGCGTTCACTATGAGATTTATTTTCCCGGCCACTAGATCTGTGCGCTTGATCTTTCCGATGTCGACCTGCGGCGGCGGACCTTCCAAGTGCACCAACCTCGGTTTGCCGTCGATGATCACCCCTAGCGGCTGGCCGCCGAAGAAACACTCGTACCATCGACCGTTTATGAACAGCTCCCTGGTCGGTGCACCGAATCGGATTTCGAATACTTGATCCTCAATTTCCACTTGCTTGTAACCTTCGTTGAAGGATATGACTATCGAGTCCTTGTTGTCGAAGGTCACCCTCCTACATCCGGGTAAGAATTTGATCTCTCGAGGATCGTCCCACTCTAGCATAATAACCGCAGTTTCGCCGTAAAATCTAATTTCTCTGGGGATACCGTCTATCTGGATAGTTTTGACCGGATCTTGTTCTATATATTCTAGTACTCTGAAGTCTGTCGGTGGGATGAGGACGCCGGGCGCGCCCAGCGGAGGTGGTGTATCAATCCTCTCGTACCGTGGAACTGGGCACTCGCCTTGGCACATGCCTAATTTCGGAGTGGGGAGTACCGGGGGCATCATCGGCATCCGTGGCTCGAAGGGTCTCGGTGCCCGCTTGTCAAACTTTCCTCTGAAGAACGGTGGCATCGGCGGGCCAGGTACTCTGAACCTTCGCGGACCTCTCCAAGTGGGAGGGAACGGACCCATGTACATGGGCGGCATCGGCATCGGCGGGAAAGGAAGTAGGACCTTCGGTTTTCCATCGTTACCTAGATTATTTACTCTCATATCGGAATCGACATTGTAATCTTGGCTGTTGGGCGGGGTGTCCATGAACACTGGCGGAACAATTCTCTCGTCGATGTCGCCAAAGTTGTTAAACTCGGAAGGAGGGGACTTGGGACTGGTGACTTTGTGGTTCTCCTCGTCTATGTGAGCTTTGAGCTTCCGTTTCGAATTTTCCAAAGATTCTCTTTGCTTGGCCTCCTTTAGCTTTAGCTTTTCGTTGAGCTGCAGCACCTGGTACATGAGGGTGTTATACTGGTTCTTGTCCAGCTGCCCGTCGTTGAACTGTTCCTTGGCCTGGGACATGATGATGGATATCGTTTTCTTGTGATCTTCAGCGTCAAACTCATCACCATTTTCCATTCGCAGGTCCGTGTCCTCTGAACTGAGCGTGCGACGTCGCTCCTTCTCTATGCCTATATTCAAACATAAATAACAAAATAAATGGCAATGGAAGAAATGATACAGAATGAAGTGGAGAACTTGTCAATACTTACTTGGTGATTTGTTGAACAGCAATGGACGACCCAAGCGATCTTTGCCCTTAGTGGCCTCGGCCAACTTGGCTCTCACGAGATCTAATTTTGTAGGTGGTTTCTTTGACTCCTCCTTCTCTTTTACTTCGTGCCAGTCCTTCTTGGGAGATCCAACCGGCGATCTCATCTCTTCGTCGTTCTCATCGGCTATACTGTTGTTGTGGCTGTCAGCCTTGGGCGAGTCCGTAATGATCGGCGGTGCTGGTGCAGGCAACTCATCCACTTGGGGTAACTGACGGAGGTCTACATCCTCATTGCCGAAGAGACTGAAATGGTGCTAGTTTTTAGTACGTAACAGTTTAAGTAATCTGATTAAAAATTCAAGATCGACCAGCACATGTTGTTTATCATTACATTACTAAGTTGTTGCATATTATTTCCCTGGATTAGGTGTATAGCCACTTACCACCACGAGGGATTTCTGTTCATTATTAACATTTACTTGTAATTAAAATTAAATACATTAAACTTTTGAAAATATGAACTGAAATAATACATCTAATTTTAGAATCTTATGAGGTTGAAATGTACTTACATGTCAAACTTATCGAGTTTGTTCTTCTTAACTTTTCCCTCCAATGCCTCAGTGGAAGGCCTCTTCTGCGCCACCGGGGCGGCCGTCTCTGCAATGACTGGATGCAATATGCGCAAGTCTACGTCCTTGTTCTCAACTACCACATCGGGTACATCTGAAAACACCACTTAATTTTTATGAACCCTTGTCTTATTTACTACCCAACAATTCATCTTCTCGATACCAACCCTTTGTCTCCCACACCCACCTGCGAGTTACTCCCAAACAGTTTTGGGCACAACGTCCGAATAGCCGAATAGTCTCCATAATTTAGTCAAGAGTTGTAAAATTTATCCAGTGAGCTGACGCTTTACAAACGAAATACCTTTCTTACCAAAATAATACTTCAAAAAAGGAATGAATGCGAAGTGTTTAAAAAAAAAGGCATTTTCGGCAGTCTCAAAATACTTTGTCATAGTGAGATGACCATTTATGCGGAGTCAAAATGTTTTAATTTTCTATCAGATAACAGGCAATGTCTAAAAGTAAGAAATATCTTGTGTATCTAAAATATTTTTAGGAAGCAAAATATCTGGCATCGGTATTATTTGTTGAGTTTAAAGACACATCCTGGTCTACACCCAACCGGTCTTCTACATATGTACTACATCAAACATAACTTAAGCTGTATTCTGCCGAATTGAGAATCAAAGTATTTTAATATACTCGCTAGTGCGCAAGCAGAAAACGGGATCTTGAATCTTTGAAGTAGCCACGATCTTGAGAAATTCACGAAACCAATCTTCCAGGAAACTATTTGTTCGTCTTCGTGTGAAAATGGTAGCAGTCGCTGCATCCTCGGATGACGTGGGAAATACTGGCTCCACTCCTCGACCGATCCTTTCGTAGTGGATTTACTTTCGAACCCAAAATATAATATGAAGTAAGGTGTATCATCTACTTTAACTGTAGAGATTAAATTCAATGGCAAACCAATCCTGCTCGAAGGACCATATGTTAGGAGAGAGGGGCGCTTTAGAACCTAATTGAGTTTACGTTTATACTTATTGATAACTTATATGATTGTGAACATTACAAATCAGGGTTCCGAAAATAATACATGTACATTTAAATCGTTTACACAAACTTGGACTGCAAATTTGAGATGTTTAAAAAGTCTTAATCATGGTATTCTTTAATAATGTTCTAGGTGTTATAATAGCTTTTGGAGACGTTATGACTCGGGTCAACTAAACATAATTAAATATGAAGATGCCGAATCGTTCGAATGCCTAAATCTCAAGGATAACATTATCTAAATAAAACACTCATCTATCTATTCCAAGTGGAAGGATAGATATCCGAAATTAATTAAAGTATAGAGTGTAAGTATGATAACTGTGTTACGTCCGATATATAGTTTGAGCTTTACTCTGATATGGCTTGTAGTTAGTTATCCTCAATTAAGACAGAAGCAACGATGGCTTGAAAAACCTACACTTATCCGCCACATGTGCTCCGACCGGGGATATAAAAACTACCAACTGGACAGTCCTAATTGTGGCCCAGATTTTACTTTATTCGTAAAAACAAGTTACTATATTGCAAATGGAATGATAAATACAATACGTCGTTTCAGATAGACATTTTGGTGTTGGCCCTAGCGGCCCGTACAGATTGACGCAGACCGATGATACTAAATAACTTATACGTAACCAAGTTTTTCTTATTGTGCGCCCGTTACATGGCGTATTCATTGCGAGACTTTTTACACAGTGAGATTGTTTTTAATAAACAATCTGGTCTTATTTGTTGAATTTTCTTGTAAACGAAGTTCGACTTTATCAATCACTTGCAATGTAATCTTTAAGTTGTACGTAAATTTATATTTAATCACGTCACATAGAT
This sequence comes from Perichares adela, assembly GCA_018251795.1. NCBI lineage: Eukaryota > Metazoa > Arthropoda > Insecta > Lepidoptera > Hesperiidae > Perichares > Perichares adela. The sequence goes on along the minus strand of DWPQ01000925.1, from coordinate 4,373 downwards.
ATAAATTCTAACGCGCATTTTTTCTAATGAAATAACTTTCTTGATATTTCATATTTCTTTGTCGTATAAAGTTATTTTTTACATGCTGTTTAGTTATATTTTGGTTATCAAACTTAAAATACATAAAGAAATAATTTACATATAAAAATATACACAACACATTATTATAGACTAATTACTTAATTAACTGGTAAATTAAATAAACATTGATTTAAATAGTTGATAGGTCGTTGAAATGTTACCCGTGCAGGTGGACAGCGCGTATAGCTTTCAAGTTCTCTGATGGAAGCTCAAAACGATGCATTATATCCTCGGTAGTACCATTGTGTCAAGGATTCGGTTATTTAATATCTGATATCTTACAAGGAGTTCAATATTAAGTGCTCTTAGATAAGTGAATTACTCTTAAATTTTAAGGCTTAATATACTTCAATATATACTATACGTCCTAAAGTGCAACTGAAAGTGTGACTTCTGAGCAATTTTTATAATAATTTTTTTAATGGTACTGTGCCGACATATGCTTGTAATTAGTGTTTATATACCGGGACCCGAGTTAAGTACAAATTCTTCATACTACAAACAACTTATAATAATAATGTTGATTCAAACCCCCTTTGTAATTCTACAACAGACCCTACGGAACCCCTACAGCAGACCCTATACTAACTTCTACTGTAATACACGCATTTCAATCAGCTCACTGGACGAAATAAAAATTTAACTTTAAGTCGCAATCGCATCATCACGGGATCTTCGTCAACTGTTTCAATGCCTACTTCTGTTCCAATAATCATCTTCAATCGATATTTTGTGGTTCAGTTACACTGAATGCTTCGTGGCCTTATACGATCTTATTGACTCGGCATTAAAAACGACTATAGATTAAACAAACTACACAACTCGTTTAAATATGAAATGATTAATGATAGACGTCACTTTTGCGTTACTACTGATAGAATATGATCAACATTTACGAGTCTAAAAGATCCAGATGAACTCACGAAACTTAGTCGCTACAAGTCGGGTTCTTCGTTGTGCCTCGAGGTAGCTTAATGATAGAGGGTGCGTGTCCGACGAGAAAATTCAACAGGAATACTCCAAGAATTGTAAAATAATTTATTATCACACAACAGGCGGTCCATTTGCTTCTTATACGCTAGTATCACAGTACGACCGGCGCGGGCGGTCAGCCGCTCGCTCTAACATAGGAGGATATCTTACTTGCGGGCTCGGCGGCGGGCTCGGGCGGCGGCTCGTCGGGCCGCTCCCCCCGCTCGGGGCTCTCGGACTTCTGCTTATTGCGGCGCATGTACCGCTCTTTGTTGTAGTTCTTCAGCTCCTTGAAGGCGACCACCTCGGGCGCGGCCGCCTCCTTCGTCTTGGGCTTGCGGTCCCGGGCGCGTCGTTTCTCGGGCGAGCTCTCAGGTTCCTTCGGTTCGCGATGCTTCTTGCGCGTTTCCTTTCTGCGCTTCGGCGGCGGGTCGACGCGCGGCTCCTCGCGAGGGAGCTTCGGGATCGGGGGGAGCTTGTGGGTGCGCTCGGGGTCGGCCACGTGGCGGTCTATGTAGGCGTCCAGCGCTCGCTCCGGCTTGTCCCGGCGCGGCTTGTCTCGCGCGGGGGGCCGCGGGTCGCGGGGCGGCCGGCGGGGGTCGCGGCTCGTCTCCGGCCGCACGTCTATGGTGATGACGTTGTTGCGCTTGGTGACGCGCTCGAGAGGTTTAATGTCGAACACGTTGGGCGCTATGGGCGGCTGCGAGGGCGGCGCGGGGGCGGGCGCGGGCGACGGCTGGGCGGGCGGGCCGCGCCGTGCGAGTCGCGGGTCGCGGCGCGCGCCCGCTAGCGCTGCGCTCACGGGGGCGATGCGCCCTCCCGTGGATTTATTCACCGGCTGTGGACAAGGCATCCGTTCTCATTTATCGTCCCCTTATAAAATATAACAAGTCATATATAAACAAACATACGGACATTTCAATAAGTGACACAAATTAACAAACATTTTTTTTTTAATCTCAGTAACATTCTTTTAAAGCATTATGTCTATGACATTTTAAAAGACTTTTTTTTTATTATTGACATAATCAACTAAGACATTTTTTTTCGGATTCGTAAATACAACAGTATAATTTACACTTACTAAAAAGTATATCGATTTTTTTTTATATATGACTTTCAGTGCAACAACAATAACCTCATATATTGTTCCATATTAATACATTGTATTTACAGTTATACAATAAGTGTTGTTGTTGTATTGTAAGTTGTTCCTTTCAGATACTGAAATCTAATTTGTTATAGTACATATTTAAAATATAAAATAATTTTAATTTAATCCGAAGCTAAATGGCAGTCTTCATGATTTAATTAAAACACTTCTTTCTACCTACTCAAAGTGTAATATCCAAACTTCATTTGTGACCAGTAGTTCCATAGATTGCCCCGTTCATAACCTAACCTTGTACATATAATCACAGTATCCATAATTCAAAATGAACACTATCATGATAGTTGTTCTCTACAGAGACTGCTTATTGTGATACTTACCGCGACTTCACCTGTGTATGGCTGTGATAAAGTGTTTCGCATACAAATGTACAAACTTATAATAAGCTAACCCTCCCCGGCAGCCTAGTGGTTGGAACGTTGGTCTCTCGAACGGGAGGTCGTGCGAATCCGGCACGCACATTAATTCTCGCTTTAATCGTGGGTTTTTCAATGTTATTGCAATAGAGGTTTAGAAAAGCGGTCAAAACTTTATTTACAAGACGAACCTCCGCATTAAGAATAAATAAAATTATATTGTATGTATGTGTATACTTAAATTAAAGCAGTGATAGCCTGAGCGTTGGTCTCTTTAATGAAAGGCCAAGCGTTCGAATATAATACACACCACTAATTTTACAAACTTTATGTGCGTATTAGAAATTATCACTAGTAAGACTCGGTTTCATCATGACAGAAAAAACTTCAAATCAATTAGCTTTGATACAATCATCAATCAATCATCACAACCCATAACTGTCCCACTGCTGGGCACTTTATGGGCATAGTCTACTGCACTGGCCAGGTATGGTATGGCAGACTTCACACGCCTTCGAAAACATTATGGAGAACTCTCCGGTGTGCAGGTTCCCTCACGATGTTTTCCTTCACCGAAGCAAGTGATAATTGATTTCTAATACGCACATATTTTTTTAGAAAATCAGTGGTGAGAGTAGTGGTGCTTCAATACAATATTAATAATAATAAATATTACTGAAAAGTTTTCACCTCGATTAGTCTCGAACAAGAACTGTATGTGTGTAATATTATTTTCTAAGTATGTTTAGTAGATGCAATCACAGTTGACGAAATCATACCGATATCGACACAACTCTATCGTTATCAAGTATCGTCTATATAAATATCGACGTCTGATAACAAGTTCATAAGAATATATGTGAAAATGCGCTGTTACATGCTCAATAAAGATGTTTCAAAATGGGCCAGGACAATGTTACCACCCCAAAATTATTTATTTATTTTGTTTTATATTTTATATACACAAAAAAAAATCACATAACAGGCTGCAACAATGCTGTAAAAGGTAAACAACTAATAAAAGAGTTAATTAATAATATTTAAAATTTGGTAAATAAAAAGTACTATTTTTCCCCCTGAAAAATACTCTCTAAATTTACAAATATACCTACTTATCATTCTCCAACAAATATCGGCAAACAAATAAACAAATATATATATCGTGAATACCCGTAAAATACTAATAATTCTCCTACAAATCAATCAACACCTACTAATTATAGTAAATGCTTGGGGCTCATTAATTGATTGTGCCTTTCTAGTAAACTTACATCTAAGACCTTTTTATAGTAGAGTTCGTATGGAATTATTTAGCTCTCAACTTTCTTTAACAGTTTTTGATGGATATATATTAACATTAAAATTGTATGTCTATAAGTTTCTCAACAGTGAATGTTGCATTACAATTATTATTAGTTCAGTAGTTTTTGCACCAACATTGCGTAACATCCAAAAAGTGAGATGGAAATTATTCCGTAACTTCAGTTCCATCCGACTGATTTTGATGAAATGTATGTCTATTTTTTAAGTTGTGACCACTTCATCAGAGAAAAAACGCAACCAAATCTATTTAGAAATTTTTGACAGAACTCTGCACAATTTAAAAAAAAAGTGATTTGAACTAATTCTATGGTTCTGATTTTTTTTCTTGCTTTATGTGTAAAAACCTTAGAGCATAACAAAGTTTTGCTTATCTAATATTCAATGTGTAGAGATCTGCCTTTCCGGACCGATGGAAACTCACCCGCGTTGTGCCAGTTCCGAAGGTCCGGGGAGGTGAGAGGCCGAGCGAC
>DWPQ01000924.1:0-13896 GCA_018251795.1 Perichares adela | reverse complement strand
TGGACTATGGCCTAAACTCTCTCTATGTGAGAGGAGACCCGAGCCCAGCAGTGGGACAATTATGGGTTGATATGATGCTATGTTGCGATTTGTACTTTTTAAGAGCGGTGCTCATTTCGCGTTTTGTATATTATGCTCCGAAGGCTTTAATATAAATAAATTTATACTAACATTGTCTTGAGTTTTGAATGCAATACTGCTACATCCGCCAGTGTCATTACGCGGAAGATGTTTTTCGTTAATTGTTCCAATCAGGTCGTCCATTTGCAGTAGGAACAGCTGAAACATACCAAGATATCCTTAAAACGTAAAATTTATAATAATTCTCGTTTATATTTTTTGAAGATACACATAAAATATGTATTCCGATACTTTTTCTTTAATCGTTTCAAATATTAAAGTTATCAATAATTATGTATTAGGCCATCTATATGCTATTATTTCTTAATCATAGCTTCGCCAAAATGCTCTAGAGGGTAGGTAATTTTTCCCCTTATAAATAAATACCTTTTGGAACGGAACGTTGGCTCCATCGGCTACGCCTTGAATTTCCTTAACGTAGTAGGGAAATCTCATCTTCATATTTGCGAGAGTCTTCTCGTATGCATCACGACCTTTGTCCGTTTTGTACTCCTTCTCGAAATCCCGGAGATTCTCATAGCAATCTAAAAAGCTTTTTATAATCGATTCGAAGTTTCGACCCTGGAATTAAAACATAAAAAAACTCAATCAGATAACAATGACAAATTAATACCTTTGGGGTTCTTGGCATTTTTAAGAAGGAATAGTACAATATAATCAGAAATATCATTTTATCTAATACTAGCTGGCGCCCGCGGCTCTGCCCTCGTGGGAAACAGTAGATCGCAAAGTTTTGCTCGCGTAAATCCGAATACCGCAGGAATTCTAAGATAAAATACAGCCTATCTTATGCACCACAACCTCGTCAAATTCCAGTGAAAGTCCCGTCAAAATCGGGCCATTAGACAAACAGACAGACAAAAATAGTTTTTTTTTTATATGTACCGTGTATTTATACAAATGCATTTAATAAAAAAGTGGTTATATAAAAATTACAAACAGGTACTCAAATTTTATTTATTTGAATTGATATGTTCTATGGACGACATACAAAATGTTGCACCCTTCCACATTATTACCACTGCGTTCATATCCCGGAGCTTTATTTTAAGGACCGGATGGGATATTTGCCGCCAGAGGCAAGGGTTTTGTGTATAAAACTTCTAAATATCTCGCAACCTACCATAAAGAGGTTGGTTATCTTTTAAATATATCCTGTCCCAAGAACGAAAATGTATCCGACGCAAAGTGATTGAAGGTCGAAATAAAATCTTTGAAGTGGTAATTATATATACATTTTGTAAATAAAATAAAATAATTCTCTAACAATCATAATTAGTTCCTGGTATTCTTGATGACCAGGCGGTTGGCGTTTACACAGGGCCAGAAACAAAACGGTAAAAAAAATACTTTTAGGCCAGTCGACATTTGATTTCTAGAATATTTACGGTAGACTCATCGGTTCAAAGGTATCTTTAATGATACAGCAGTCAGATGTTATACAACGAAAAACAAACACCTTGTTTTAAAATTGGCAACCTGTAAAAAAGCAAGTTTTCCGCAGGCTCTGTACCACTGCAATCGAAACGCGTATAGAAATGCTATGATTAATTCTTGAAATAAGATGGTAAGTCAAGTAAGGAAGCCAGGAATTAAAATACCCCAAAACCATAAACGTGGATGGATGGATCAACAACCAACTTCCTAGTTGTAAATAATTTAATAATACACTTCTACATGCTATTATTACTGTTACTGATAAAACAATAATTATTTTCTCTTAAACACGTAACATAACAATCACCTAATTACTTGTCGAATGGGAAATAATTATAGGTAGAGTATCAGAACGAGACATTATATTGTTGTTATAATGATGTTTTCTCAGTAATGACCAAGGGCATAAATAATAGTGATATCGGGCCAACAGAAAAATTAAAGTTTATCCACTTATAATGAGGAACACTATAGGAGTTATAGTTATATTTGAATAGAAAGGAATGTAGGCGCGATTTGAGACAGCTGTTAGAAGTTCATTGTTTGGTTCCACCCACGGTTAAATATTATGCATCTACTGACTGTCCATGGGTAACCGCACCTACAATACCTTTGTTCCAAATCAGTAAATCTCATACTATACAATTGGTTTATCTTAAACAAGAGAGCACTGAAGCTTTTAGTACATCACAGCCACTCGACTGGGATCTCCTCTCACAATGAGAAGGTTTATGGCTATACACCATTACTGTGGCCATGTGCAAATGAGCTGACTTCGCACAACTTCGAGAACATTAGGAAGAACTCTCAGGTGTGCAGGTTTCCTCACGAAATTTCCCTATAACGTTGTAAGGGATAATTTATTTCCAATACGTAAATAATTTTCAAAGTAATTATTTACGTACTTCGCATCATGAAAGCAATTCGTAACGTTTACAAATAGCACTTAAGCACAACCAAAACAATTGCTATTAATTTTGATCAGGAACCATAAATTTAATGTTAACAATAGGTATACAATATAAATTAACTTATTAACAGAACTTCCTATCGGATATTAATCCATTATCTTGTGGGAATATACCGCTCAATTTTCCGAGAAGAAATGTATAAGACCCATAACCTTAATATAATATAAATTATAAATGTGCCCGAAATCCTCTAAATCTGGGCAGTGATGTATGCGTGATGTGGTAACTCACAAAGGGATAAATAAATAAAATATGCTTGGCCTATATAAGGATGACTGAATATAACTCGCTAAAACAGCAAGACGTAACTTATCGATAATAGATTCGACCCGTTACAATATTGTTATTAGTATAGATAAAAGCGTTCGATCTAGAAACGGGTCAGTGAATTGTTGTATCGAAAGCGGTTACTTTAACAGGGTTTTATATAATGAAATTGCAAAAGTGTAAGTTATAAAGGAACACCGTAATTGGTAAACATTTTTACCTTACAAAAATGTCTACTCCAATAAAATGCACATATCAACGAGCTCACAGACGTAATATTAGTGGTGACTGCAATGTTCGATATCAATGTAAATAAATAATATGGACGAATGTTGAACATTTTAAAGCTTTTGAACCTTATTTAAATATTCATTCAAGCCGAATTAAAGGAGTCCGGTGACGACGATAATTTTATTATAATAGATAAGTATTGCTGGTTACTTTTCATAAATGTAAATAGGTAATATTTTAATTGACATTGAACCTACGGAATCTTTTTGAAATCAATAGTTAAGAAACAAACACGAGACTCTTATGGCAAATAGTGGTCGCAACAGATGGTTAAGATGGTCAAGTAGAAAGCGAGACATTCTAGCTCTTTGCACTAAAACTGTAACTACTGTTGATTCTCCGACATTTTAATCCAAATACAAAACATTTCACGGTCAATTTAACCTAATGTGTGACATGTATATCTGTAAATGAAATAAAGAATCTTTTTTTAGACGAACACATTTTGAGCGGCCTTACTCACTCTCTTATATTTTCTCTATGATTTTTAACACGCTTTTACCAGATTCACTTGTAATTTACAAGGAAATTTTATAATTAAAATTTGACCCAGTTTTGTTTGAAAATCTGTACACGTGTTAGATCCGATGGCCATCCCAAATTCGTGTTTTTAATTATTTTAACCTATATAAATGTATTACATTACAGCGCTAGGACTAATGAAGTTTACTTACTGTAAATAGTTCAAGAGGATAATGTGCTAACTCTATTTGTTTGCGAATTAGAGTAAGATTAGGCCATCGCTATAAGTATAATAAACGAGATATGTGATTGTGTCTATTGGCTCTGTGCCTAAAATGAATTTTACCACAGGCAAATGTTAAAAATAAAGTCCTCTATTTTTAAAGAATTCGATCTAAATGTAATCTTGGTTAGTCCAAGATAAGTTTGTAAAAATAATATCTGCATAAAAGGATACAAAACCACAAGTCGTGACTATAATACAACAAGCGCAGGATATCAAAAATGATTATGCAGTTTAAACTATAAATATTTAAGACTGCTGCACGTATTGGTTATATTACGAGTAAATATTATGTAGATGGTGCATTTCGCGGTATTTAAAATACCTAACAACGCGGCCCGACTTCGCAGTAGATGATAAATGAGTTGGATGGATGATCAAACACTAAATCCCTAGTGGACATTAACATTGACGATATCAGTCGTCCAATCCTGTCATCTGGAAACATATTGTTGGATTTTCTATCGAACACGTCGCTATCCCTTTATCTTTAAATTAACGAAGTACCATCAGTGACAAGTTATTGGCATACATTAATATTCAACAGTGATGTAAATATGCTTTCTTGAGTCTTCTCCGCTGTATACTACCTTGAATGTTTTCCAATGCAGTGAGCACTGATAAGATGCATGTAGACAGCACTTAAATTAGATTTATGGTTTATACGTATTTTATGTTTCCGTCATTGACATAACGATATTCTAACTGGAAACGTTAAAGTTAGCACATTCCAGCTATCGCTAAAACAGAAAGCTGTATTCAAATTTTGAACCATAAAAGCATTGAATCGAATCGAGAGGCATTTAGGAATTTAGCGCAAGGGTAAATTGAATATTTAAGTTAAGTCCTTTTCCATCCTTTCCTGGGTAAATAAGACAAAGACTTCTCTGGCTTTGAATATTTACTAGTAATACGTACTAAAATATTACGATGTCGTCAAAATTAGACCAGTAGTGGAAGTTATCAAACTTTTACATATTGTGTGACCATAATCTGCGTTACCTTTATTCCTCATCATGTCGTCATGAACATCCCCTAATTATCCCACTACTGGGCTCGGGCCTCCTCTCATATTGTGTAATTATCAAGTATTTAATTATAATATACAAATTACGTACTGGCATGGCGTTCTTTAAATGTTTGAAATAAGAGAATGTACTCGTAATCGTCGTGAATGCATAATTTGATAGTAGGAGGATCAATTGTTACTTTCAAGTCACACATATGCCTACACGCACACAGGTGTAAATCGAATACAATTCTGAATTGTATTCATTGAAAATCTATTTATGCTAAATCTAAATTTAAAAATACAGCATAATTTATGTTTGCGGTTAACTGTTCTCTTTGTTCAAATGTTAGTATTTACCCAAGTGTAATTCGTGTTTGTATTAGTATGGTCTAAAGCACTAGGGACTGAGATTCGACTATCGATAATATCTGCACTATAATATATCAATGTTATTTTCGTATTAGATATCAACGTTCTTGTTTTGCAGAGAGTTCTCCATGCTGTTTTCGAAGGTGTGTGATGTCTTCGAATTTGCACTTGGATAGCGTGGCGGACTAATCCTTCACATTTCGAGAGGAGACCTGAGCCCAGTACTAAAACAGTTATGAGTTGTGATGGTGATGATGAATTAAGTATATGAATGGCTCTAAGGGTGAAATTAACGTCGCTTAGTCTTATTAATCTTAGACTTTGCTTTGGTATACAGTATGGACAATTATTTTCGTGCGGTTATTAGCATAAGATTTTCGTAAGTCCCCAAAATTGTGCACTCAATATGCACTAAGCTTAAGGTTAAGCTGAGTAAAAATGTTTATAAATACAAAAACGGTATTGGCTTAAAATTTTAGATAGATTTCAGCCTCAATACTAAACAATCAACTCCTCGCGTTCAGTGAAGTGTAACAAAATTTTTGAAATTTGAAAATCAAGAATTATCCAAAAGCAACAATTGAAAATCAAATAAAGTTATTAAGTACTAAGCTGTTGCTTACCACATCAAAGCCGACTTCATAATGAGATCCCTGCACGTGAATAACGGGTACAGCTCGTCGCCGTGGAAGCTTCTCTGATATTGCATTACCTGCAATAAAGAAGGAAATTAAACACTGTACTTACGAGAAACTGACGAGAGAACTCACGGAAATTGCTGTTTTAATGTCCCATGTCACCTCTATTTCATACGCTACCATGAAAATGTTTTCCATTTACAGTTACATCGCAAAGTATGTTTTTTAAATATTATGTAACTTCTCTTTTTCTTCCCAAGAAGTTTTGATACAAAAATGGTTGTGACCAGGCCAAGATGTCATCTGTTATCTATGTTTAGTATCTAGAAATAGATCGTAGAAGGTTGTAAACAATTTAGTTTTATCTTGTTAGAAGCTATATTACATATTACATTTGTCCAACTGAAGGTCAACTACAAATATGATTTCTCTAATTGGAAATGTGCAGTTATAAGGCGTTTAAAACTATCAGTTTTTCGTTTTTTTTTTGTATTTACAGTTCACTGATTGATTTGAACATGTAATATCAGCCTGCTGATAAAGATCCTCTATTCTATCAGTTATTATTACTCGCCTATGAACATTGTAGATACGCTAAAGAATTTAGATTTCAAAGCAGCTTGCAGGTGGCAGTACTAAGTTTCCAAAGCTAGGTTCCGCCTTTCAAATGATCGAATTTAATATGTCTACCTATATATCATGTTGACTTTATTATTAACTGACAACACAGTCTTGTTATTGAAATTTGGCCAATAATTAAATCAATAAAAAGGAATTAATTCAAGTGTGTTACCATTATTAACGGTCAATTTTGAGCATAAAAATGTTTATAATTTTCAACTAAATTTACAGCTACATTAATCATCCAGTTGGGAGCCATTTCCCATTGGGAGACTAGGATCTCATGCGCAACGCAACGTAAAAACGCAATGTATCCCGGGAGCTTTAAAACTATACTGAATATTTTTATGGCATCGCCGTCAATTATAGATAATATATAATGATAGATAATATATATAATTATAGATAATTATACATATAGATGGATGGACTCTTTATTATACACAAGGAAATAAGTTAGACATGGTATAAAAGGCGGTCTATTGCTAACTAGCGATCACTCCCAGGCAGCCTTTGGGCAGAGGACACAGAGGAACTTAAATGCATACGTGGAAAACATCTATACTAGTATTACAAATGCAACTGTAACATTGCCTGTACGTCTCTGACGTGAACACGGCTAAACCACTGAACCGATTGTGATGAAATATCATATGGAGATACTTGAAGGTCTCGGGATGAAAATAGACTACATTTTTTACATTGTTTTTCAGTTTTTCTATGAATTTTATCGTTTTACAAGATACGTAAAACAATGTTCTACAAATACATTTCCCTGGCCTAGTCACTGCTTTTCTGGGGAGGACTAAGTCTGTCGGGTTTACCAGTAAGGTACACGTATAGTGACAATCAACTTCCCGTATATTTTAATGTATGTTAATGAAAATCAATTTCTGTTTCTCATACATTTTAATGTATCTAATGTTTGAATATGAGAAGTTGATTGTCATTGTTCCTGAACTTCAATCTACAATTCTTCACGAGAACAACCACATTGACATTCATCATCATCACAACCCATTGCTGGGGTCGATTGCGGAATTTGTATCTGAGCTGCCCTCGATCACGCGATCCGCGATTCGAACCACTGGTTTAATGCTGTTTATGATTGATTGACATTTGATTATTGGATATTGACATTTGATTTTTTTGGAATAAGGCAAGCCCCTTTATGTTAAGGCGATCAACAATTAGATAATGAAATTGTTCCGCCAAGAAACAATGGCTTGTAAAAAAATCTGTTGCCGAGTAATAAGTGCTGTGTTGAATGGGGTGACGTAGACTGTGAAAGTTGTCTTGTTTTATAATACGAGTAAGTAATACGTATCTTAAGCACCGACGTGTAAAAAAATAATTATACCGTGCGACCTACCGGTTATGTCAATTAGGTTATTTGCGTATTTACCGGATATCGGGAAAAACAATAAGTGTATACTCAAATCCATATTCAAATAATCTATTCATTAATGTATTTTTTTTTTCTAAAACCGTTTCTGAAAGGTGCGAAAGAAAACAGCGAAAGAAACTCATCAGCACATGTTTTTTTTTAACAATACACAAATCCATCACAGTAATATATCCTGATAGCCCAAGATCCCAGATTTTCCCAAGATTTCTCAGAAACAAACCAAATAGAACAACGTAGTGTTAGTATATGTATACTACGAGTGTATGCAATTATGCATACCCGCTAGTTAGAACTGACGGGCATTACCCGGTGGTAAAGGTAGGTAAACATAGAACTTACGTTTCAGATAAAATTATTAAAAAATCCTAATTAGCGTCATAACTATATGAGTCGAAATTTTTGCTAGACGCTTTAAATCTTCTCAGAAATTTTATAAAGTTAAGTTATATTCTCAGTCTTTTTATATAAGATACTCAGGAAACTAATTCAATATTTTTTGTAAGCAGCCAGGCCAATTGGTTGGGCCGAATATTCTGCCAGACACACAGAAAGGGTCGCTACGTAATTTATCGTAATATTTTCTGATTCTCCTTCTAAACTATATTTTTTGGCACTTGTAGCTTTTGAAGAGTAATATTTTTCCATTAATCGTGTAAATTACTTGTAACATTGTCTTTCAGATAAGTCAGTCGGTAACATTACATCTTTATATTTGTTTAAAACACTGTGAATAATTTAATTTAAAGTTTTTATATAGACACTTTGGAATTACCCTTATAATACTCGACACTATTTTGTATAATAATAAAATAAATTTAAAAAATAATAAATGTTTATGTACATCATGTACTAAAAGGTAATAAATAATTCTGAAGAAAAAAAAAATTGTTGGCGTAGCGTAAACTGAGTAAATATATAATAAATATTGCGCCCAACAATTTTTTTTTCTTCAGAATTATTTATTAGCTTTTAGTTCATTATCTATATCTTTATTATCTTTTTTTCAATAAAACCGTTTAACTTTAAAACACTTCTTTATTTATTTTATTTTCAAGTTTTTAGTTCCAAAACTTTCATCGTGCACTACGTGTACTAGTCGCTCATACATATAAGTAGTATGGGCTAGAATAGACACTAAGTGTACCAAGATCCCCAAACATCTTTGTAGTCGGACGCAGCTGCGTGCCACAAGGACACAGCTGAGTCCGCAGCTGCATTTTCAGAGGATTACTCATCCTCAGATAGTTTACGACCATCGTAAACGTCGTAAGACCTAGGAACCTAAGTCAATGATAAGCGGTCATCGGCATCCATCGACTTCCATGTCACGAAAAGCATCATCGACGTATTTAAGGAAGGAAGCGGTAGACTTATTATTACTGACTCTGTGACATTGCAACCGAAACACGACGAAATATTTCAAGATTAATTTTAGAAGGGAGTTTTAAGTCATATAAATAAGCCAGGCAGGAAACCTCCAGGAGTAATCTGGGCGATACAAAAGTCCACCGACCTCCGGCAGGAAGGACCTAGCGGCATAAACTAACTAAACGACCTTATCAAAAGATCTTCGATACAACTCTCTTATTTTAATGTTCTCCGTGCATCTCTAATAATAATCTTATCATAAATAGGCGGAAATTCAAAGGTTGAAGGGTTATCTGATCCGGTACTGATAAGGAAACTTTCCGGAGGCAGTCCCTTTTGTGGCCTTTTGAGTACTTTTGATCCCAGAGTAGAATAGTACTCTTTAACAAGCAGTTGAACCAAAGTTTATGGTAACTTTATCTTAACATTTATTCATTGAAAATATCCAAAACTATTCATAACAAAAGAAACAAACACAAAACAATAAGTAAGTATGTAAATAATATTAAAAGAAAGAAAACACGTAACAAAATTACCAATGCTAAAATATTTTCAATGATATAGTTGCGGAAGCATAAATGACACGAGACACTCAGCTTATGGCGCGGTTCATTCCGTCCACGCCGCTGATATTATGTGCCTTCTCAGTCGCGTGTAAACCTACGAGCGGTGCAGCTTGTATCATTGCGCAGAGTATAACAATTAAAATGCGGTTTGATCAACCGAAGTAACCGAAGGTCCTGATCATAATTTTAAGGGCATAACATGTGGTACAGCCGCACCAATACTTCCCTAGTAAGCGGGTTTGGCAATCTGAGAAGCTACAATCCCGTAAGCCCTCTCAACTTGAGTTTACCCGAGTTCAGCGTTGGGACAACACACCAATACTCATAAATTAAGGTACGAACCTTAATTTGGGGGTATTGGTGTGTTGTCCCAATCCATGAGGATTAAGGTGCTTGAATCTAAGCCAAATGCGTAGTGCTAGTACCGCACTATGATGTTAGGCCTCTCCTATAGTTGATTGGGTTCTTTAGCACGTACAGTAACTCTAACGATATTTGGTGGAAGGGTAGGGTAACTGACATGTCGTGGGTTATCTCCCTCCTTCTAGAATTATTCATTTTTTATTTATTTAAATAAAATCCACAGCTCTCCATGTAATTAAAATAGGATTCTACAAATTTTCACGTCTTACAGCAAATTAGGGATTTATATTTTATAATTATAAATGATCACTAAGTAAACCATAGATGAATAGTTTTTACATATTTTGGTTGCAATGTGAACGGCTTCCCCTATCGTTAGGTTGGAAACGCGTTGGGGATGTATGTATAGTTATGGACGCCCGTGATCGATGGAGAATGCTTACCATCAGGCGGTTCATGTAATCGGTCAGACTATTAACATTGAAAAAAATAATTATGAAGATTATTAACGTGATATATATACTATTATAATCCGAAATCCGTAAATCCGTGATATATATTATAATCCGAAGGAAACATAAACATTGCATTACATAACAAACTACTTAACAGTTACCAATTGAGAATGCGGTTACTAAGTTTATTGTGGTCATTATCATGATTGAGTTATGTTTACTCAAAATGTTCACATTAATTAAATAACACAAATTTACATTTGCGGTAAGTACATTCACGTTCTAAAAATATTAAAATTAAAACCATTTATCGCATTTAATGGTGCTAGAGATCCCGTGGTGGTCGAATTTCGACCAAGAGTCATTAAAATTTGTTAAAATGTAATCTTGAGACCTCTATTCTCAGATAATAATAATAATAAAACTTTATTTAATTCCATACAGATCCAACGTGATGATAAATTCAAAATTGTATCATGTCATTTGGAAAATAATCTATCTGCATATAAAATCCTTTGTCCTGAATGAATGACTGACCGATCAATAATCTTTAGTGTATTTGGCTGAAATTACATTTTATTAAATAAATATATAAAAAAGACGTAAGATGTCAAATAAGATTTTTTTACTTATCATTTGCAAGGGTGAATGCCATATAAAATGAATAAAAATAAAATAAAACAATTATACACAATACAAAAATGCCAAAGCCATGCGTGGCCGGGTCTTATAATACTAAAATAAAATATAAATCTTATAAATAATTGTGATTAGAAAATAGTGTCTCAATATGTAGTATGAATGAATAAAACGCTGCTGAAACCTTTTGACAACCCCCATTTGCATAATAAACGTCAAAATATTATACGTATATCGAGTATGCATGTGGAAGTGTCTTTGTATGTGTAATATTTTATTTATTGATTCAATGTGCTTTATAAGCACGACTATTGAAAAATATTAGCGTTCTGCACTTCTCCCACACATAAACTATAAGTGTACGAGATTTCATACTCCACCGTCCGCGCAATTTTTGTAAAAAGGGATTGAAAGTTTTCGCTTCACGTATTTATATATAGATTTACACATGTTATAGCAACTTTTTAGTAATACGTATTACACATAGTTTATCTAGAAAATAAGTTGTGAGAGAGAACATAAAATTAATTAGAAAGTTCTACGTTTTTTATTCACTGTCCTTTTCATAGATTCCGAATTTTAAAAGTATTTCAGTCGTTATGTTAAAATCGACTAAGGTATTTGTAAGTTTAATACGCATATTGATTTTCTCACATTTCAAACTATGACAATATTTATTGCCTCATTTTTCATTATACCGCATGAATTGTTTCATGCATGCCGAGAAATGAGTGCGTACGTTTTAAAAGTTAATTTGATACGAGTATGTTATATTTAAGAAATCTGGCTATAAAAAATACTGTAAAAGTGTGTATGTATAATATAACTATATTAAAAACGTGTTAAAACGACGTGACTCACCGTTGAGTTGCTTCATATCGTTAAAACGAAATACAATATATAAATAAGCAATTTTCGCAAATGGCCGGTCGCAACAGAGTCACGACTGATACTGCCAGAGTTGATAAAGCGAAGTAAAATATAGTCGTCGCAAAGTCTAACCACGATCAAGGATAAACTGTAACGTTTAAGTTTAAACAATATTCAAAGAATCTTAAGAGGAATTTAAGTAACAAAACAGTTCGCAACTCCAGTTGATGATGAAAAATTTTAACGTAGAATAATTGAACTTCCGTACTATAAAATCAGGCATTTCCGTCTATTAAACCAAGAAAAAAAAATCGAATCAATTTAACTGTAATTACTTTATCCGGTTCGTCCTGATAAAATAAAAGAGATCTCTGTAAAGATAATTTTAATTAATGTTGCTTAATTTAATTTAAATAATAATCTCAATGTTACTCATTTTACTTTAAGTGTAAACTAAAATTACGTAAAGTTTAGTTCAAATATAAAGCAAAATTATGTAACATTAAATAAAATTATCTCCACAGACGTCTCTTTTAATTAATCAGGATGAATCGGATAAATATTGATAAATGTTTATAAGTTTTATGGTGTTTGAAACAGTTATATAATTTAAATATTCATATCAATTATTCATGACACAACCAATTGTCCCCCGGCTTGGTATACTCTTCTCGCAAGGGTGTACGCCATGGTCCTACACGCTGACCTCATATGGATACATAGAGATAATCCCAGGTTAATTTCCACACGAAGTTTTTCACCATGTCTTTAACTTTACTATTAATTAACATATGACCTTATTTTGACTAATTAACATAAGGCCGCGGTCGAATACCCGTATTTAATTTAATAGTCCATGAACGAAAATAGGTATACTTAAAAATATAGGCAATCGCATCACCGCTCTTAGGGAATCTGTATGGGAATAACATGTAAATAAATACGACCACACAAACAACCACACCCCAAGAACAAAGATTTATCTATCACATTAGTGTCTGTTTTAGTTGGGAATCGAACCCATGACCTCTTGCTATCCTAGACAGATTAATACCTATTGAGTCCTGCAGCGCAGTGGTTGTTATAAAATATTTATTTATTCATACTTAAGTGTTGCATTAATGTTTAAAGTAAACGTAAATTATGTATTAAACCTGTTAAGTTAATAATGTAACTATGAAAGTTATTGTATTGTAGTAGCTCACCCCGCAAACGTTGTTTTGCTATATTAAAGATTTGTAGTAAATAATAGGCGTTGGTGTCAGAAGGGTGAAAATTAAGGGTTTGTATGTATTTTTAATGTCATATCATAAAAAAATAAACTGTTTTCAAAAAATTAAAAAATAGAATATTTGGGTGGACTACCCTTATTACTTAGTGATATGAAAAGTACTTATAAATCTGCTTCTTCACTCAATCGATTGCTGAAAACTGCATTAAAATCCGTGGGCTAGTTTAAAAGATCTCAGTTATCAGCAGTGAAAGCGACTTCGTTTCATACTATGTAAAGATTGCATGTCAAAGTCAAAGTATATTTATTGTGGACACATAAAATATAGGTGTTGTTTTAATCGCTGTCTTGCCATTTTGTCTTATTCTAAAATTAATATGAACAAAATTTAACAGACAGACTTATTAAAATCAATTCAAAATTAATAACACACACACACATCAACCCATAATTGTCCCACTGCTGGGCTCGGGTCTCCTCTCACGCAGAGAGAGTTTAGGCCAT